>JAGDQP010002098.1:0-109731 GCA_022664845.1 Lepisma saccharinum
CCAACCAACCAAATTACAAAAGAAAAAATAGGAAAATTCGCAAACCTTTCGAGACAACTAGAAACAAATGGCTGGTTAGTGATTCAAGTTAAAATACTCTACATATGAATTTCTATGTTGCAGAATTTTGTTTAAACAGCGAATTTTCTGTAACAGAGTATTCTTATGAATGCATTAAATACATTTATAAATATTCAACTAAGTCTACTATAAATCATTTACCGCCCATACAATTAATTTTATCTTATCTTACTATAAATCATATTACGAATAATAAAAACTAAAAAGGAGACAGAAATACAATAATAATAAAAAAGAAAGAAAACTGAAAATTATCCATTGTTTTCTGAACTGTCCTCTCGTAAAGCCCCAGTCATTTAAGTCAGCAATAAATCCAGGGAATGGCGAACACCTCAAGATGGCTATTGAAGCCGAAACTGGCAAACATGTGATGCACTGGAAGAAATATTCAACTGCAATGCGGATACCATTCCACAATAACTTCATCATCAGCTTGGGAAATGGAATGAAGTGGGACGATGGGTCCCATATGAATTGACTAGCGCTCAGAAAGCGACATGAGCAAATGCCTGTGTTTCTTTGCTGTCTCATTAGTTGGCACCACATAACCCTCTCCCACTCATTACTAGTTAGCACCACATAACCATAACCACCACTGCATCAACAGAAGATGTGTTTGGTGGACTGCTCGGGGTTTCGTGCAACGCGAATACGTGGCCAGCGCTTGTGAATCGCAGAGGGGTCATTTTTTTATAGGACAACTCGAAACCATATGTTGTTACTGTCACCCGTGACACCATTATCCGACTTGATTGGGAAACACTGGATAGATGGTGCCCAGTGCTCATTTGAATGCATTAGATTTTCATTTCTTGCACTGTTTAAAAAAGAACAGAACATTTCCAGACTGAAATCAACTACAGAATATCAGGATCTCCCTCAAAAATAAATTTATGCCAAAACTGACTTCACAAATGTATTTCTGCTTAAATTATAGCCCAGACTGATGTATTAAAACCCTCTTCTCTCATTAAAAAAAAATCGGGCAAGATTCAAGATGGCGGCTATGATGAAATGATCCTCTAACTGACAGTGCATTCCACCCGGTGTCCATTAATGTGTAATTACTTTCCATTTTTTAAGCGTTTCACAAATCAACATGTTTTCAAACTTACATCACACTATAAGTATTTATTCTTAACTTTTGGCCTCTGCGTCCGCTTTTTTATAGACGAAATCAACTTTAATCTGCTTTCTTTCTGGACCTAATGTACCTTACTCCTCTCTAAAGTTTGGTCGAAAAAGTGCTCTGAACCATCGATCGATTTACTTGTTAGTGAATTTTCTGAAAACCGTAATCACACAAACAATGTCGACTTGAATTCGTAATCATTATTTCATCGAATTACAAAAACTTTGGACCATGCGCTACTACTACATTCCTCCTGTTCATCACTTGTGTATATTAACAAACCAACATGTAAACGTGTCATCGTCTTAAGCGAACCAAAGCATCTCACTGGAAAGAGACTGAATTATAAACAACAACAACAAACATTTACTGTAGGGTTAGGAGAGATACTATAAGTCCCACGATCTGGAAGCAAGCTACGTGGTTGAATTGATAGCGTACAGGTTTCAAGTACATTTCGATCTCTTTGAAGGAATGTTCATTTTTTAAAATTACATGAAGCTTGTTTTACATTCCATTTTGTCTAAAAACTCAGAAAGATTATTGGCTAAATCTTTGATCCAATTATTTATTTAGCTTACTTTTATGGGTCACGCAGGCAGCTATGGCCTAACACCAGCACACGTCGGAAAGAAGACGCCACTCAGCGAGCACTCTTTCGAGGACGGTAGTGACCAGGGGTTTTCACTGGTATTATAATGAAGTTCGCCTTGTGAAACTGAGGGAGACCATAGAAAACATGGTCGGCAGCAAGAATCGAACTGCATGCCTATCCGGGGCTGATCCCAAGTTCGTAACCGTAACCACTAGACCACAGAGCTTGAATCCATCTTTTTTTTTTTGTAATAAGTGTAAAAATAAACATTTCGTACTTAACAACCTCGTTTTTTTTTTCTGGGAACTACTAAGTTAAATCCGAAGAAATGCATGTATTTCCGAACAGGTATTTCGGACTTAGAATATTAATTTTTGTAACAGATGTTTGTATTTACTAAAGAATTGTATCTAAGTAAGAACCAACTACGTGGGTTCATACTACTGACTGACGTTTGCACACAGGTAACAATTCTTTATGGAAGTATTCACCTAGACGAAATTTATGTCGCAACAAACCTTGGTCTTCCTATTCCGCGAAACAGATCCCCCTTTTCTTTCTAGACACTGATCTTTCACATAACCACCTTGGGCTCCTTCCTCTTAAATACAAAGTTCCTTTTCCTCAACCTAGTCTCTTTAAAATAAGTAAATAGTTGTTAAAAACAATATCGAACTCAATGCCCCTGCAAGGAAAGACAGCACCCTAAAAGTTTGACCAAATTTTAAAACCAACTCTATTATAGATGTTTCACTATTTTCCGACAACAATCTTTGGTGAAATTCTTTTTATTCGATAAGGAATAATAACCACAGGTCCTGAGCCTGCCCCAACGCCATCTGTCTACGGTTGGTGGAACTGCGTCCACATGGGTGACTGCCGTGGGATCAGCACTGCGCGTCACCTTGACCACGAACAGGCGTATCAGGGACTTTCTAGACCAAGTGGTCGTCACATCTTTATTCACACAACTCCCCAGTTTACCTCACGTCGCTGGATGGACGCCGAAAAGTGGGGTGCTCCAGCCGGGAATTGATCCCGGGACCACGCGGACACAAGTCCAACGCTCTTAAGGACTAGACTGTAGAGCCCCTTTTATTCGATGCAGTAACGTGTTAAATATTCTAGATCGCTTACATAATCCGGCGTTTACCGTCGAAAGCTGCATTTATTAACCAGATAATTGATATTCTCCATACGATAATTGATTGTATATAATCTTATAATCTTATTCTTATACTATAAAGTAGGTATCTAATAACACTTCAAGAATGAAGAAGCATAACAGCTATTTAACTATGTACTTACTGTGAAATTTAAGAGATCAACTGAAAACTGCTGTTTGTTATGCACAGTTTTGGGGAACTCCTGTAAAACATCCACTATTTTTCTGTTCCCTGTACAAATTTTTGTATGAATCATATACGGAAGGCTTTCCAAAAAATTTCGATCATATATCCTGTATACAGGTACCCTATAAAAAGATGTATAGTAATTTTATCTGGTAGATATATTTTCACTAATTCAGTATAAAAATGAAGTCTCATCAACATAAAATAAATACTATTTTAAACTATACACAATTTTAACTTTTAATTAATTAATGACCTTAGTTCTTTCATTTCAAATAAATTTCAGAAACGAGTTCATAAGCATGGTGTTCATTGAGAGCACTTGTAATGAAGCTATTATTATATACTACCTCGGTACCTGGGTACTCAATATTCAATAAGTGACTACACATTTGAATCGTGTTATGACTCGTAGGTTTTTAGGGTTTTCCTTATATTTTCTATCTCCTTTCCGTTTTAGTCTTACTAAAGATACAAGTCGAGATCGAAACCTCAATGTTTATTAATGTTAGCTGATTACTACAAGCAGCTCGCGGAGGATACACACATAAGTGAAAAACGCTTCTTTATAACTTTGTGGATAGTCATAACAAGTCTGTCAATTAGATTACTACTCATGTGTAACTTCCATTTCTTCCGTGTTCTAACAATATTCTCACTGTTTGTCGTTTCCGACTGGGGGAGGGCGGGAACGTAAGAGGCACAGGAAAGAGAGTAGAAGGAAAAAAATATGTACAAAAGACGACACTTTAGTTTGCAGGTGTTAATACATTTTTAATTATATATACAGTATATAATCATATTCTGCTGTTTTCTATCCACTGTTGGATGAAGGTCTCCCCCCCCCCTTTTCTTTCCACATATCTCGGTCTACTGCTATCCTCATCCATGTAACTCCTGAAAAACGCTTGATTTCATCTACCCATCTTGCATTTGGACGTCGTCTCGGTCGTTTCTTTTCTCTAGGAATCCAATATAGTACATTTGTCGTCCACCTTCCATCTGTTCGTCTAGCTATGTGACCGGCCCATTTTCACTTCATCTTCTTCGCAGTCTTGATTACTTCCTCTACCTTTGTTTGTGCGCGAATCCATTCATTTGACTTCCTGTCCCTCCTGGTTATTCCTAGCATGCATATCTCCATTGCTCATTGTGTGACCCTCAATCTTTGAGCCGTTTCCGCATTCAATGTCCAAGTTTCACAGCTGTACATCATCACAGGTAAGACATATTGATTATAAACTTTACGCTTCTGACACATTGGTAGTTTGCTTTTAAAATAAAGTGTAGTCTTCCAAACGAACTCCACGCCATTTACATCTTCTATTTATTTCATCAGTCAACTTGGCATTCGATGTTTTGAGCTGGCCTAGGTAAACATACTCATCAACTATGCCTATTGTCTCCCCGCTCATCTTTATTTCCCTTTTTGCAGCATGTTATCGTATATGACCTTTGTTTTACTTCATCCAGTGATGCTCTAGTCTCGTGGTCTTTCTTGAGTACATCTTCAAGTTTTCTACGACACTAGGAGCACACATATACGTTTATAGTCTCTGTCAACTTTATCTGCTAATGCTCCTGACATCCACTTATGCTCAACAAGGATTTGAAGACAGACAGAGCTTCCTTTAAATGCAACATTTGGCTTTAACACTACAGAAGGGCGAAGGCAAGAGATGGCTTTCGTAAGCTGATAATTCAGAGAAGATCTTTCCATCACTTTCTGTACAAATTTCTGCAGTGCTCGCCGACACGCCTAGCGCAACACCAATATCTCTAGCTCGGTAGCTTTTTTACTTTTTTTCAAGGCATCTCTAGTTGAATAACTTAAATCTATTTTAATGAGTGATTTTTGCAATGCATCTTCTTTTACGAAAAGGAATAAAAACTAAAATCATAAGGGATGACAGTTCTCCATATACAAACACGGCAAGAGGGGCATCCGTTTGAAACTCACAAAGGAAAGGTTCAACTGAGACTGCAAAAGAGTGGAAGAAAGCTAATTTCACACTGAATACCTTGTCACGAATAGCACAATTTACATATGTGATTAAGTTTGGTAAGATTTCCGCTGCCCTAGCTGTTAAGTGTTCTCAATCCATCTAATTGAATAAAACTTTAAAAGAAATGCCGTGCATTCTGTGTAATTAATGTAATCAGTTCTTCTAGCAGGAACAAATTGAAGATTGTATACAGCTCGCAACAATTCAACGACCTTCCAACCAGTCACTTTGATTGCTCCTTTGAATGAACAGTGAAGAGTATGCAACCCGCAGCTACCCAAATCCAAAAGCACAGAATCACAGGGACCGCTCCTTCTTTCACCTGCTAAATCTACAAATTTTATGTTAACATTTGAATGGCTTTTGGCAGATTTATACCAGGTAACGCATGTTGAAATACAAGTATCAGATCTCAAGCACGGGTATGGCCAAGGGAAGTTGATGTCAATAGAAACTCCACCTGTTTCTGAGATATTTTGTTTGAACTTTAATCGAAACCTACAACTAACTGATCACAACTACTCGAAACATTTACGTGCTCTCTGCTAAAATTAGGACCCAGTCCATGGAAAATTGTGTATGTTACCTTGGTGCGCTGAAGTTGTATTTTCTTGGCAATATTGTTGTCCGGGAACATAGTCTGAAATACAGACACACTCGCAGCAGCATTCCGAAATGAAGAATGGGACATAACAGCGTGCATACACCACATAATCTCTGCTTTTGTTGCATTTTCAGCACTTTTGTTCTCATCGGGAAAATAAAATAATTACTCAACTTAATCACTTTTACGTATAACACTCTGTAAAACGAAGACGGTACCGGAACAGTGTATTACAGTGATGCCAGTTCATGTTCATAAACATTTTTGTTGTGGACAGTTTCAGGGTCGAAGAGATTGGGGGACGCACACCCAAATATTTTCTTGGGTGGAATTGTCAGAAAAAACTTGATAGCCCGATACAACTATAGTACTTTCACAAAATTTCCAGAATCTTTACAAAATTCCCTGACTTCTCCCGGTTTACCAGGTGCTTTATGAAATGTCCTGACTTTTCCCGGTTGAGTGGTCACCCTGCAATATAACAGTCTGAATATCGTTACAACACGAAAGACTTGGAGGTTTACATGTAATGTAATAATTTAATAGCCTTTATATTTCTGCACACCTTTCAACTGACCATTTAATCAACAACCAATACCGATTCATTTCATTAATTTAATTTTAATGTGATTAATCTTTTATTTTGTGGTATTACTCCCATTTCTCTACCTACAATATGCCCCAAAAATATTCGTAATCTCTTATATGATAGATAACTTACAGAGGGTAACAGTCTGCTACTAAAGAAAACGTGGCTTCTTCCATGTACAGGTCCGCCAATACCTCTCTGCGGTCTGAATCAAACACTTCAAAGAAATGTTCCACAAATTTTTCAACAAACTGTGTCATTTGGAAGTCGCCTGTGCCATAGAAAAGTCTCCGTGACTTAGGAAGGATAAGGCTTTCAGCCTCTACAATAGGACCACATGTTTCTTCAGTATCAGTCCTGTTATTCACAGTTTCTGCTCGTGAGTCCTCAGAACACTGCGCGGTTGGTTCCTCTTCCACCATTTCAATATCGGTTTCTTTACACTCACTTTTCACAACCGAAGTAGAATTATCGTCTGAGAGATCAACTAAAGGTATATCTGCTTTTGGTTTTGCACACTTTTTATTGTAATGCTCCAACTTCTCCTGTTCTTCATTGTCCTTATCATCAACATTTGAGGCTTCAGACGGATCTATGGAAGCTGTATTTGATTCACTTTGATTTCTAATTACGTCACATTTCCCTTGAAGCTCCCTTAATGACCTCCTTGTCTTCCTTTCTTCCACATTTGTCTCCTTAGCCTTGTTCACATCATTTTCAGTTCTCTCATATTCAGCCACGTTACGAATATCCTGTAAAATAATAATAATAAATATAATAGTTATATAACATATACACACTAATCAACAATATAAGATAATAATTTAGGAAATATTATAATGCATGCAACATCTACGGGAGCGTGAGTTTACTGTTTTTCTTGTTATTAATTTCTTCTATTGTGATTTTATTCTGACTGAGTTGTGATCTGAGGCCTAATTGATCTGTGCCGTGAACATGCCTTTGACGAAAGATTGCATCTTTTTATTTTTAAGAACCTTTCCGTGTGTCCTTACATGGAAGTATTCTCCTTCCTGTCTTATTTTATGAGATATATATTATTATACAGGGTGATAATAATGAACCGAAAAACTTCAAGGGCTGATAGTGCATTAACAAATTAGGAAAAAGCAACAGTCATCGAGATGGAAATTCTGCCACATTTTTGAGCTACAGGCTTCTGAAAGCGTGGGAAAATAATTTTACAGCTTCACATTTCCAATACCACTAACAGTAGAGCTGATGCGGCATGCTATTGTCAGAGACTTCAGAGAGCTACTTTGCTCCAAAAGCATATTTTAAATAGTACAATGTACGCGCAAGAGTTTCCTCAAACCTACTATTATGTTATTCCCATAAATCCTCTGAAGTAAAGGTACCTCAAAATAAGCATGAATAAGACGACTTTATGTATAAGTAAAGATGAAATACGCTGTCACCAGGAAATGACATTCTCTCTCATTGATAACAAATCAACAAAACGTTTGATAAATGTATGTAATTCTTACTCCTGGTTGTTATGCAACCACATATTTATTTATTTATTTTTAAAGCTTCAGTATACGGAATCTGTTTGAGATATCGAATTATTGCTAACTATGGCAAGTCGTCCAATTCATGCTCATTTCGACCTACCTTTACTCCAGAGAATTTCCGAGAATCCTTACTTCCTTTAGGGAATCCCTTGTGTGCTTATTGCACAATTTTGGAATATGCATTTTCGACAGAGCAGTCTGGAAGTTTCTGATAATAGCATACTGCATCAGCTCTACAGTTATTGGTACTGGAAATATGAAGCTCTGAAGTTAATTTTTCCATGCTTTCGGTAACCTACAGCTCCGAAACGATCCCGGTGATAAACTTTTTTTCTTCTTATTCTCTGATACTATTATCTTTCGAAGTTTCCCTGTACATTACGTTACCACCATATATTTACATGTATTAAGTTTAGATTGGAATTGAAATGCATCGTAGTAACACAATTTTTCTTTAAATATGTGGCATGAGTCTTTATACGAGATATACTAAAATATGGAAGAGTTATAACTATGCGCTCAGATATGTGTTATATAATTCGTATACAAAGAACGAAAAACGATGTCAGTCTTTGCTCCAACAAAACCACAGAGGTTCTATCATACAAGATATTTCTTTTTAATATCCATAAGCATGTTTCTGCTTGGGAAAAGTAAATCACAAGCTTCGTACAGACAGGTTTCTGTTCTTGGTAATGTGGGTTAGAATTTAGTAAGAAAATGATATAAGAAAGAGTTGCCGATTGTCTATTACGGTTTGAGGATTTCTAGTAACCTGCAAACTCCAGTTCGACTTATTTGGTAAGTAAAATTACCCTCCCCCCTCCAAAGAAGGTAAAAATACCCATTAATGTACACTACAGTATAATGCCTGTTGGAGTCAATTATCTTATCAAATTGGGGGTGTGGGGTAAAATAACACTGAGCTTCACTAAAGCGGTACCATTCAAAGATCTATGCCGGATAGATGATTTCATCCTATTCCAACAGGCATTGCCTTATGCTAAAATATTTAATGGTGATTCTACTGACAGACTAGGGGCTCCATAGTCTAATGGTTAGAGCGTTGGACTCATGTCCACGTGGTCCCGGATTCAATTCCCGGCTGGAGTCCTACTTTTCGGTGTCCACCCAGCGTCGTGAGTCACGTGAATAAAAACGTGACGGCCACTCGGGCTAGAAAGCCCCTAATACGCCTGTTCGTGGACAGGTGGCGCGCAGTAGTGACTACACTGCCGTCACTCGGGTGGACGCAGTTCCACCAACCGCGGATAGATGGCGTTGGGGCAGGCTGTAACGTCACCTCGCATCCTATATTCTTGTGTGAGACCCTCCTAATAATTTACATAAAATCACCCTTTCGAATTAGTAATATCAAATGTATATATGAAATTATCTGCCGAGGCTTTTGATTACGTAATTCTCTAAGATACCTACATTTATTATTTTGTGTAAATACTTTTGGAATAACCTGTGACTACCAAATACATTATAAATAATTAGATAAATATAACCACAGAATTTAAAAATATATAGAAATTCAATTACCAAATTATGTAAAACCTCTATGGAGAACAGTCTAGATTAATTGTAACGTCTATGTCATATGCCTATATAAACAGCGCAAGTTATATGTAAATTCAGATTTTCTTGATCTCCCGAAGTGGACGGAGCTCTCAATTAAGGTGCTACGGAGAACATTACTTGGTTGTTTTATTTGTTGTCTTGTGTTCCCATTTACTTACACTTGTCCTTTATACACTTCCCTCGGTCTCCTGTAGTAGGAGGCGGACCACATAAACACATATACTAATACACTTTAGAGTCTATTTCATGTATGTTCCCCAGCGATGGTTAGTCCATACTAATCTTATCTTGCCTTACAGGTTTAATCCAAAATCCTACTCCCATAGCCGGAGAGTAACATACATATAAACGCCTCACATTAGTGATAATCTCTATTCTTTCATATAGAGAAATTTGGGGTACTCGGGACAGGTCGTTTCAAGGCTCAGGAACTTTCGGTCTGTAACGCCCGTGGTTATTTATACTATTATTACTGACAGACTCGGAATAATGATATGCATTTCATACTAGATCATATACACAAATTTCATGTCCTCAAATGAGCCATACTATTGTTTTCAGTTTATAGAAATATACTAAATTATTTTATTTAACAACTTTCATTTGCGAAAGCATGTGTGGCGCTACTAGCTTCATGCGGTAGCTCGTAGAACTAAGGAAACTTATGCAAAACATTACAATAACGGTTGGCGTCAGGATTCCAATCTGCCCTGTCAAATGAGTGCTAATCTGAAATCAGCAATCTTGGCTACTGAATATTAAACAAAAAAACTTTTCAACGATTGCACTTATTTTTGTTATTTTCTATTGAAGATTTTATATATATATTGGTAAAACAGGTACAAGAAAAGCAAACTTACATGGTAGATTCTTAAGGCAGATGTACAATAACATCACAAACACAATAGAAAAGTAGTACGTTTCACAAAAGCGTTTTCAACTGGTACGAGAGAAAATGGACAGAGCGGACAAGTGTTAAAAAAACGCCATATTGTCAAAAGAATGCAGGGTGACAATGTGGCCAGGTTATGGAGGCGGGAAAATGACTAGATGGGACGGAGAAAACACCAAATGGAGAAGAAAGTGCGAAGGTAACTGGTAGCAGGTAAGAGGCTTCTTGAAGGAATAAGAGGATGCAGAATCAGAGAGGAGGGGGAAGTAATAATAATAATAAAGAAGGGGACAACAAAGAAACAATATAGAAAAAAGTGCAACACGGACGGAAGAAAGAAGAGAAAGGAAGAAGGAGAAGTCACTGCGCTGCAGGGAGTTACAGACAGTTGAGGCCGGGTTCATGGTTTGCGGAAAGGATAGAGATGTATGTCTGCTCCCATCTCTTTCTAACTGTGACAGGTGAGTCAGGGTTCAGGACTTTCAGGATTCTGACTCGAAAGGTTTCGTCAAAGGTGCAGCCGTGATAGGAAGTGTGTTCAGGTATGGGGAGGTGTTGAAGTTGAGATTTGGAGGAGTAGCGATGGTTGTTGATGCGGAATGTTAGAGGAGTTTGGGTTTCGCCAACGTAGAAGGCGGAACATAGGTTACAGAGTAGGAGATAAAGGAGGTTGGAAGATATGCAAATGCCGGAGTGTCGGAAAGAGTATGTCTTGTGAGTGATAGGATGTACGAAGGAAAGACTGGGATCAAAAATAAGGCAGGTTTTGCAGCGGGGTCTATTGCACTTGCCAGGTTTGGGGGGAGGGGGCGGAATAGATCCATTTCTGGTGAGAATCGTGTTGAGATTTGGAGGTCTCCGGAATACAGTTTTGGGGTACGACGGGAAAACTCTTTCAGGCGACGCAGTGAGTATGGGGTGTGCCAGTTTGAGGAGCTTTTGGAGGGCCTGAAGGTTGGGGTGGTACTGGGTGAAAACATTGGGAGCAAAGGGAGCTACGCGGGGAGGTCGGTTGGAGTTGGGATGATTACGGACACGGTCCAGTAGTTTACGGATGAGGCGTTTGGGATATCCACGATCAGTGAGAGAGGAGAGAGTCCTGAAATAGTTTTGGAGGAGGTCATCAGAGGAGAAGATGCGGGAGCCCCGGACAGCAAAAGCGTATGGAAGAGAGCGCTTGGTATAGTATGGATGGGAGCTGTTGAAATGAAGATACTGCATACTGTTGGTAGGTTTGATGTGAACACCTATCTCAAGTCGATTGCACTTGAGCCGGACATTCCCATAAGGAAAGTTGTGTGTTTCCTCGAGAAGGACAAGGTAAACTTGATGGGAAAGGTGCAGTTGAGGTTTTGCAGAAATGTTTTCAGACTCTCTTGTCTGTGGGTCCAGATCAAGAAAATATTGTCGATTTAACGAAGCTAAGTGAAATGTTTGAGAGATGTGGAGTTGAGGTACTGGGTCTCCAGGCGTCCCATGAAGAGGTTGGCGTAGGAAGGGGCCATGCGAGTGCCCATGGCTGTGCCTTTCATTTGCAGGAAATTTTGGGTTTCAAACGTGAAGTTGTTCATGGTGAGGACAAACTGGGCTAGCTGAAACAGCGATGTTGTGCTGGGCTTATGAGGACTGGGGCGTGTGTCGAGGAAGTGTTCAAGGGCAGCGAGGCCATGAGTCCTCGAGCATATCTTCCAACCTCGTTTATCTTCTACTCTGTAACCTATGTTCCGCCTTCTACGCTGGCGAAACCAAAAATCCTCTAACATTCCGCATCGACAACCATCGCTATTTCTCCAAATCTCAGTTTCCGCACCTCCCCATACCTGAACACACTTCCTATCACGGCTGCACCTTTGACGAAACCTTTTGAGTCAGAATTCTGTAAGTCCTGAACCCTGACTCAAAGTTAGAAAGAGATGGGAGCAGACGTACATCTCTATCCTTTCCGCAAACCATAAACCCGACCTCGACTGCCTGTAACTCCCTGCAGCGCAGTGTCTTCTTCTTCCTTTCTCTTCTTTGTTCCGTCTCTGTCGCACCTTTTTTCTATATTATTTCTGTTTAACTTGGCGTTAGAATATGCGATTTTAAAAATTAAAGGGGACAAAAAGGGACTATCATTGAATGGTTTGAATCAACTGTTTGTATACGCGGATTATGTAGATTTAATAGGGGACGATATAGATGCACTACAAAGCAACACCGATGTCTTAGTAGAAGCGTGCGATGAGATAGGTCTACAGGTAAACATAGATAAAACAAAATACATGATAACAAACCGAAACACAGGGAATGAAGGAAATAAAAACGTAAGAATTAGGGATGAGGTCATAGAGAAAGTAAACAAATTTAAATACTTGGGGGCATACGTAACAAGCAAAAATGAGGTCACGGAAGAAATAAAAATTCGCTTAGTATCGGGGAACGCATGTTTCTATTCAGTCCAAAATGTTCTACATCGCGATTAATATCAAGGAAATTGAAATTAAAAATCTACAGAACGGTTATTCTGCCGGTAATACTTTACGGTTGCGAAAGTTGGAGTACGACCCTAGCAGATGAACATAAATTATGTGTATTTGAAAATAAGGTTTTGAGAAAGATATATGGGTCGAAACGGGACGAGATGACTGGAGAGTGGAGGAGACTGCATAATGAAGAACTCCACAGACTGTACGATTCACCAGATGTAAAAATAATGAAATCGCGACGACTAAGGTGGGCAGGCCATGTAGCTCGGATGGGGGAAAAACGAAGATTATATCCTGGTTGGAAGGCCGGATGGAAAGAGGCCATTAGGAAGATCGAGACGTCGTTCGGAGGACAATATTAGAAGAGATCTTCGAGAAGTAGGTGTTCGTGATGAAAACTGGCTTGATATTGTCCAGGATAGAATCCAATGGCGAACGTTTGTTACTGCGGTGATGAATTTGCGAGTTCCATAAGCCATAGAGTTAGTTAGTTAAATTTCTTTGTTCTCCCTTTCTTTATTATTATTATCATTATTATTTCCCCCTCCCCTCTGATCCTGCACCCTCTTATTCCTTCAGGAAGCCCCTTACCTGCTACCAATTAGCTTCGCACTTTCTTCTCCATTTGGTGTTTTCTCCGTCCCATCTAGTCATTTTCCCGCCTCCATAACCTGGCCACACTGTCACCCTGCATTCTTTTGACAATATGGTGTTTCCTTACCACCAATCCCGCACCTGTCCATTTTCTCTCCTACCAGTTGAAAACGTTATTGCGAAACACACTACTTTTCTATTGTTTTTGTGATGTTATTGTACAGATGTTTCAAGAATCTACCACGTAAATATCCTTTTTTTTTTCTATCTGTTTTACCAATATATATATATATATATTTTTTTTTCTTAAACAAAAAGAACGTTACAATCTTTCTTCCCAGGCATCAAAAATAGATTTGGTAGTTTTTTTAATTGACCGGGACATAACGTTTTCTCTCACCGTATGTCATGTACGAACTTGAATTGAACATTATTTATGGCCTTTAGAGATCTAAGGCTCAGGCCGGGATAGAGGAAGGGTGAAGATTCGAAAATGTTGAAGGTGCCATCCCGGCATTTGCCTGGTGTAACAGGAAAAACCCTGGAAAAAACTCCAGTCAGGATGATCGGCGAGTATCTTTCCGTCATATATATACATGAAAATCTGTTACTTTTCCTTACTATTTTTTAATGGGAACATTAATTTCTACTGTGTCCTGTCTCCTCCTACTCCAACTACGAGTATAATCATCAATACGACTAGTATAAAACGACTTCACATGGGATATGTTTAAATAACACCTTGGTTTCTATTATAAAAGGGTTAAATTCTAAGTTTTACCTTCGACTGCTCCTCTGTTGGGTCTGACAGAAGAAGAATATCATTACAAATGGAATAGGATTTTCTCTTCGGTACAATCACAAAAGTTCTCTTAAACGCTCTGCGGAATGAACCCTTTGTGCTTTGTTCTACAAATGTACCACACACAGAAATTGTCACAAGGTATTTCTGGAAAGAAACAAAATTTTTATCAGTGTCTGTTAAATACGTAATAATTAGATAAAAGTTATAGAAAGAACTGTACTATTGGATGTTGAATTGAATTTAACGATACTGTATTCATGACCTTTAGTCATCTTTGATTCAAGTCTGGAGAGGGAGAGGAAGAAGATGTGAGACAGAAGTCGGTCAGAGCCAAAGTTAGAAGGCACCATCCCAGCATTAGACTGGCTGTTATTTATTAACTTAAAAACACTAATAGTAGTTATGTGTTTTCACTTTTCAAGTGAATAAATAAAGACATACATCATATGTCTTTTATTCATTACCTATAAGCATAAGAAGAAAAAAAAAACACCAGAAATACAGATTTTACATTTGTTTGCTGCCTGAAGAAGAAGGTAGCTTCCAAATGCATAGCCGCTAAGCGACGGTAATAATTTAAAATTTTGAGGACTATCCATACCGTTAAGGTGAGTATTATAATGATCTGGGGAGATTTTTAGTCCAAATTCAGGGACGAACTTTTCTCTTCTTTTAAATGAAACAGTATTACGAAACAACGGAAGGTGTAAGTGTTTTACAAGTGTCATAAGGGTGATACGGGGAACTCTTGTTTCCCAGGAATCGACTGCTGCGAACCTCCTGTGAGTAAGGAAACGAAAAATAAAGATTTGACGGTAAAAAGAACATAATTTCTCAGACTTTTTATAATATTCTTCCTCAGTACGAATCTTATATCATTTCATGAACGTAGCAGTATAATAGATCAAAATAAATAATTCCAACCAATAACGGCAAAGATGCAAGAAAAAATATGTACTTACTGTGAAACCTAGAAGATCAACTGAAAACTTCAATTTATCATGTGAAGTTTTCGGAAACTGCTGTAAAATATTAACAATATTTTTCTTCCCTGTACAGATTCTCCTTATAAAAATATCTGGAAGAGCTTTCAACAAATTTCGATTATGCATCTTATATACAGGAACCCTATAAAAAAAGAAAGGCAAATAAAAGAATAAATAGATATTTACATTTTTGTTTACTGTTTTTACTAATTCTTCATAAAAATTCTATGTCTCTTTAACATAAATATTAATTTAAACTACAATTACACATTACTTTAACAAAAATCATTAGACGATGCCTTGAGAAAATCTTTATTAACTTAGAGGCTTTGCAGTTTTAGAATGCATTAAAAGATGTGCAATGATTATTGCCGAAACTTTTCGCTTTAGTGCCTGAATCCTTAAAGAAACAGAACACGACTGACTAAACTTGCTACTGGAATTTACAAGCAGATAATTAATAAACAGATTCTGTGCTTACACCACCGTATAATGTACGCTATGACAGTGCTGAAGTGCAAAAGCCTGTGTTTTCTCAAGAGCACACTTTGTAAGATACCCTGAAGTATTCTCAAGTATCGCAAGTAAGACTATAACCTGAAATACATTACTCACATGTAAAGTCATTGTTTACGTTTCGCCCTCCCAACGAACATAAGAATAGCAAAACGACAGAAGGGATATATTTTATCTTATTAATAGACCAAATGAATACTTTTGCTATCGTTACACAAATTTAAGTAAACAATATTCTAATTTCAAGAACGTTTTAATGTGTTCTTGAAAGTATTAGGATAGGAAGTACTCAGAAATATGACTGCTTTTATACCTCTTAATTTCAGCTATGAAAATTCTACATTTAGACTTTCAATGAAACAAAATCTAATTTGCAATTATACTTCAATAACACTAATAAACTATCTAATGATTTAGAAGAAACACATTTATTTTTATTTTGTACCTTAATCTTAGTTTATTTTATTAACTTTGATACGTAATCAACATTAAAACGAAGAACGAAGTCATTACATTCAGACAGAGTCTATAATTATTGATTTATTCTGAAAATATAAGGAGAAATACGATATAATGTTTCGAGTCTTTTCCATTTTAAAAGGTATGGAATCAAACTTACTTTTATTTTTAATTATGATCCTATTAATCCTCCCATGGAAAATATTTTGAAATTGACTGTAATGTTTAGCTGTCTATGTATTCATTTAACATAACAATTTTGCTGTCTGCCTGCAAAACCCATCAATTATTATGCACTGAGGTGCTAAAATTATAGGAACACCTATTAAACTGATACTTAGGACAGATAAACGTTGTGTTGGAAAACTGGCACAACCATCACATTATTAATTAACCACGGTTAATAGAAAACATACGACTAATAATTCATAATAATAAATGGGTGTTTTTTTTTTCAATTAATTATTTAGTAAATAAGCATTCGTTTATGTTGAATAATTGTTTTTGCATTTACCCTAATTCTGGTTCGTAACTAGAGAGATGAAAGCAAACTTAACTCTCTAATTAGTCTTTCAATCATAGCCAAATCTTATCTCAAACCATTTTTTTTTTTTTTTTTACTTTTTCCTCACCTTACCTGCTATGTTTGCCTCTACTTAATTACCTACTCATTATTTTATCATTTCCTATCATTATTCTTTAAGCGGTTCCTACCTGCTATGTTCCACTGATTACTTTTTTTTCCCCCTCACTTGGTCCAGAAATGGCTGTCCAGTCCTTACTTTTATCCTTCCCTTTCTTTAACCTATTCTTTTTTTCTTTAAATGGGTTCGCTGTTTTTCAGCGCAACGCTCTGCGTGCGACAACAACTGGCAACAAAGCTAACACCATATTATTTTACAAACACCTTCTTCACACTTACACACAACTTTCAACTTACGTTTCAATCGACAATCCATAGCTACGTGGGTATCCTTCATAACTTTTACAACAAGTCAACTAACACTATCTAAACAACCTTTGACGTTTCGAACTTACCTAACAAGAAGGGGGCACGGGCTGGGAATTTTAGTTTGTGAACAGATTTCGTGAGGTTGTAGTTCAGGTGGTAATACACGAAAATACTAGTATCACACTATTCAGCCAGTTGTGAGATAACATGGGGCAAAGTTTACGTAACATCTTAGATATATTTCTTATGCCTTAATGAGTTCTCTGCTTTTATCAGCTCTGGTGGCTCAAACGAAAAAGTGATGAGAACATCAGCAAGAGGTCGCAAGTTCGAGTCTCATTGGGTGTGAAATTAATATAGATTTTTTTTACGATAATGAGTATTTCATGTATTGTAGTAAAAAAGAATGCAAACGAAAGAAAAAGAAAAATATTTATTATCTATCTTCATATAAAATTTTTGGTGGAATATATCACGTGCATTCAAATATTTCTATATATGTTCGAAATGATTTTAACCACATTTGGTGAAACTTTTTTCTGCTCAAAACTGTTAACGTTTCAACACGATCGCCCTTGGAATAACAAATTGTTTTACAGTTATATACTTCCCTTTATTAGCGCACCCGTATGAACGTCAGTGAATAAGGAAAGATATAGGGTTTGTCCTACCGGACTGTCCGAACCTTCCTCTCCTAGATCTCACAAACTACAAGTCTGACAGAGTTGAGTCATACGCCGTTGGATTCGTCATGATCTCAAACGGTGGGAAAAATTACGATTTTGACTCTAAAACTGACAGGTCCTTTTCATTTACTTAGTTTTCTAAAGTTTTCCTATCTATTTTCATATGGGATGTTTGCACCCCCTTTCAGATCTCTGTAACTACAAGTTACACAGAGATGAATATTTGTCATGGTCTGAAACGGTGGGGAAAATTATCAGTTTGACTAAAACTGGCAGGTCCTTTTGAACGCTTAGTATTCTCCATTTATGTTCCTCCTAGTTCTCAGTAATTACAAGTCCGACAGAG
This sequence comes from Lepisma saccharinum, assembly GCA_022664845.1. Taxonomy (NCBI): domain Eukaryota; kingdom Metazoa; phylum Arthropoda; class Insecta; order Zygentoma; family Lepismatidae; genus Lepisma; species Lepisma saccharinum. Next base: position 18,186 of record JAGDQP010002098.1, read on the forward strand.
ATAAGCCAAACATCGTTGGATTCGCAATGGTCTCAAACCATGGAATAACCTATCATATAAACTCTAAAGCTGTCAGGTTCTTTTCAATCGCTTAGTATTCTCCATCTACGTTTCTCCCCCCCCCCAGATCTCAGTAACTACAAGTTTAAAAAAAATAAACTATACACCGTTAGGTTCGTAATGGTCTGAAACAGTGGGGAAAACTATCAGTTTGACTCTAAAACTTGCAGGTCCTTTTCAGTCGCTCAGTATTCTCCATTTGTGCCCCTCCTAGATCTCTGTAACTACAAGTCCGACAGAGATGAGCAATATTCGCCATGGTCTGAAACGGCGAGGAAAACTATGAATGTGACTCTAAAACTGGAAGGTCCTTTTAAATCGCTTAGTATTCTTCATTTGTTTCCCTACTAGATCTCAGTAGCCACAAGTCCGACAGAGATGAGACATACACCATTGGATTCGTAATGGCTGAAACCGTGGAATGACCTATAACTTTGACCCTAAAACGGATCGGTCCTTTCCAGTCGCTTAGTATTCTCCATTTCTGTCCCTCCTTGATCTCAGTAACTACAAGTGTGACAGGGATGATCTATACACCGTAGGATTCATCATCGTCTGAAACGGTGACAAAAGCTATGCATGTGACTCTAAGACTGGCAAGTTCTCTTCAATCGCTTAGTATTCTTCATTTGTTCCCCTACTAGATCTCAGTAGCCACAAGTTCGACAAAGATAAGCCATACACGTTGTAATTTGAATTTTTACGGGGGCGCTTTGGTTTTGTCTATAATAAAATCATTACTTGGCTTGTTTTCATTCTTTTTTACCACAACGCATGAAATAATCATTATCGTAAAAAAAAAAATCGATAAACAATATGCACCTAACGAGACTCGAACCTACGACTTTTCGCTCATAAGCCTACCACTCTTCTGGTTGAGCCACCGGTTGATAATAGCGAATATATTAAGGCATAAGAGATGTATCTAAGTTGTTATGTAAACTTTGACCCACGTTATCTCGCAACTGGCTGAATATATTACTACCTGAAGGGAAACTGCCACACGAAGTTTGCTCACAAACTAAAATTCCCAGACCGTGCCACATCCATGTCAAACCATTTCAATTATAGGCCTAAACCGCAAAAGAAGATAGAACACAGAAATGCAAAAATAAGAAGAAACCTAATAACCTAGAAATCACGCCAATAAAATATGGAGTCTGTTCTTGAATATGGGTGTCCCATGCTGAAGTAGTATAATTGCAATTTACAGACACTTTTTCTTTTTTACTTATTATTACGCTTAACACAAAAACACTAAAAAGTAACGTGTAACTGTTTCAAAGATATAACACCTCCTGCTTCAGATTTTACAACACAACTCGTAAAGTTTGAAGAAGGTGGTCTTATATCTCTGAAACAGTTACATTAGTTTTTAGGGTTTTTGTGTTAAGCGTAATTGCCTTGTCAGCTTTTATAATTAATTGCGGAATGGATACAAATTTGTACAAGGCTTCGCTTTGATTAAATAATATATATATATATATATAATTATTTTGTTTAAATCTGTGCATGATGAACGATAAATGCATTTAAATGTAAAGTTGTCATGACTCTTTGTGAACATGAGATCTGTTTACTTTCTGAAAAGTAAAGTAGTCAAAGATAGAAACCAAATTTTATTCAGCATGCCCCTATCAGTGCTGAGTCTCGGATTTTCTGTTATGATGTAGCAAGAATCTTTGACGGACTTGTCAGTGTAAGAATCTTACTGAAATAGAAAGTGAAATGAGGTAATGCTATGTTTTGTTTCGGAAGTTTAGGACAAACATGAAACTGGAGAAGACATTTCAGGATCCCTTACGTGTTCTTTGACATTCGTTACGAAGGATACATACATAAGTTTATTACTTTTAATAGCCTCCAGCGCATCATGCTTGCTTTAATTATTTTAATATTAACCCTAAATATGAAATGAATCAGTATTTTTTCCTATTTCTCTAGCTAAATGTCCAACAAATACGTATTTTTCTTAAATAATAACTTACATAGGATAACAGTCCGCTACTAAAGAAAACGTGGCATCCTCCATGTACAAGTCTGACAAAAGTTCTCCGCGGTCTGAATCAAACACTTCAAAGAAATGTTCCACAAATTTATCTACAAACGTTATCATCCGAATGTCCCCTGTGCCATAGAAAAATCTATGTGACTTTGGAAGGATAAGATTTTCTACGTCGCTAACAGAACCACATTTTTCTTCAGTATTAGTCCTACTATTTACAGTTTCTGTTTGCGAGTCCTCAGAACACTTCGGTGGCTGGTTCTCTCGCACCATTTTAATATCAGTCCCATTAACAGTTTCTGCTTGTGAGCCCTCAGAACACTCTGACGGTGGTTCCTCTTTCGTCATTTCAATATCAGTCCTACTAACAGTTTCTGCTTGTGAGCCCTCAGAACACTCTGATGGTGGTTCCTCTTTCGTCATTTCAGTATCAGTCCTACTAACAGCTTCTGCTTGTGAGCTCTCAGAACACTCTGATGGTGGTTCCTCCTTCGTCATTTCAATATCAGTCCTACTAACAGTTTCTGCTTGTGAGCCGTCAGAACACTCTGATGGTAGTTCCTCTTTCGTCATTTCAATACCAGTCCTACTAACAGTTTCTGCCTGTGATCCCTCCGAACACTTTGATGATGGTTGCTCTTTCGTCATTTCAATATTAGTTCTATTAACAGTTTCGGCTTGTGATCCCTCAGAACACTTCGGTGATGGTTGGTCTTTCGTCATTTGAATATCAGTTCTACTAACAGTTTCGGCTTCTGATTCCTCAGAACACTTCGCTGGTAGTTCCTCTTCCACCATTTGAATATCAGTTTCTTTACACTCATCTGTCACAACCAGAGGATCGTCTAAGAGGTCAACTAACGGGACATTAGGTTTGGGTTTCGGATTCTTTTCACTGTAATGTTCCAACACTGCAAGTTCTTCTTCAACGTCCGAATCAAGATCTTTACACTGATCCGTGGAAACTGTATTTGATTCACTTTGATTTGTAGTTACGTCGCTTATCCCCAGGAGCTCCCTTAATAGACTCCTCCTCTGCTTTTCTTCCATCTCTTTCTCAGCCTTGTTGACATCATCTTCGGTTTTCACATGTGCTGTCATACTTGTTACGTCAAAAGTATCCTGTATGAAAAAATATAACAATCATGTAATTTAAACACGTTAATCAACACAACAATAATTTTGAAAATCTTAAAATGCAACCTATATTAATGGCAATGAGAGTTTGTTATCACTATTTTTTTACCCTAAACGGCGTTTCACACTGTGTTCATACGAATAATAATCTATAAGCGTTCCCCCATCTCCAAACCCACCAACCTAACGGGCATCTCTAGTATTGGACCTGATAAAATTACGAATTATATCACTAAAGCCTACAGCAGTTACTTAGCTCTAATCTTGGTGAATTTTTAATAGATCTCTCAAATTTGTTTTTCCCACGAATAAAAAAAAAAAAAGCTTTCGTCGTTTCCAAATACAAGAGTGGAAACAGAAGTCAGGAACAGAAAATTAGAGGCCTATTTTCATATTAAACGGCTTTGCTAGAATTTTTTAGACAATTATTATCGAACATCTGTAACTCAACTTAAAACATATACTTCACAACAACCAACATAGTTTCACAGAAGAAAAATAAATTATCACAACCTGTACCAAACAACAAACTTAATACAAGGGTTTAGGGAGGGCAAAGCCCAATGTGATGAGACCTATCGTAGAGACTACGTGCACAGACCTCTTTTGGCCTATCTAAGGCTTTTGACTCTGCCAATTTCTCAATTTCATTAAGTTAGCTCAGTAAGATTGGTCTATCTCCAGCATATATTAATTAGTTTAACAATTATCTAATAAATAGGAGATTTCAAGTTAGAATAAATACCGCGCTGTCTTCTATCGTTTACACAGCAGACTTTAATATTTAACGTCTTGTATTCGTGGTATGTTATTCAATCCCCATGTTGTAAGCTGATAAATTAAATTTAATAAGTAAAATCAACGTACACAATGATAGGGTTAGGTTACAAAATGATATAAACCAAGTTGAAGCATGGTGCAATGAAAGTAAACGCCTTAAAAACTACCTGTTGAGTTACACGAACGAAAAAAATTATTGGTTAGTAAATACTATTCTATCACAAAATTCAATCAATAAAAGATTAGAGATGTCCATCTTTGATAATAAACTATGATTTAACGAACACATTTCAATAATAACTAAGGAGGCCAGAAAACTAATTGGCTATATTCTGGGCCAATGGACTGAACTAACTAGAACGCAGATGTTCATTATCTTGTACAAAACCGTAATCAAAAGCCCAATATCGAATATGCAATAATTATGGGGGGGGGGGGGAACAGACTCCAAAACAGCAAACAAGCGTTTAGAAGCAACTCAGAAACGTTTTATAAGACACTTATGTAACAAACTCAGGTTAAGATATTATGCGTTCATTATAAGTATTGGTGAAATCGATTTAATTTAGAACCCTTATTTATACATAAGAAGATGATCCACCTACAGAAGATATGACGGTACATGGTGGGAGTGATCCATCATGTCTTTCTCAGACAAGGTGAAACCATCAATGCAGATTGTTACAGTGCTGAACTCCATAAAATGCACCAGAAATTTGTCCGCAAGCATCCAGCAATGGTCAACACACGTGTCCTCATGTTGCATGACAATACCCGCCCATATGTGGCGCAAAGAACGGTGCAAGCTCTCCATGAGTTGCAGTATGAAACTCTCACCCGCTGTATTCCCTCCGATCTCTCTCCCATGACTACCACCACCTCTTTCGGCATCTCGATCACTTCCCTGATGATCGGGTGGTGCAACATGCAGTTGAGAATTTCTTCCCATCGCCAACTGCAGACTTCTTTCGACACGGAATCCAATCGTTGGACGAACGATGGCAACAGTGTTTGGAAGCAGACGGCGACTACTTTGATTAACTAGGTAATGTAGTTTTCACTTTATTATTATTATTATTTTCTCCTTTGAACATGATGCACCTGGGTCGGACATTTCGTTCGCACCAAGCCAATAATTTAACACCTAACAAGTAAATTGAAATACCAGTACATACATTGCGCTTAAACAGGGTCCCTACAATTTCTACACAACTTAATTTCATGACCACCAATGGGTGAATTTTCTCGTTCAGAACTGACTACATTGTAAATTTAGGCTTCCATTTTCAATTTTATGAACTGTCCATTCTTAATAATTTATTAGTGAACAATCCATGTGGAAACACATGTAAAGAATACTTCAGAAAGTATACATCGTGGTTAAGAAAAAAAGTTGCAGATAATAAATTCGCATGATCCTTCATGAACTGTATGTCATCACAAGAAATAAGTAATTCTACCACTGTTATTGAGAATAATATAAATTACCTCACAGTCTTCACAATTTAAATTATTTGACCCCTTTGTGTGTTCTCTTAGCCTCAATTAAAATAGTCATAGGAGCCAAACAACGTAACCACATCAGCCACTACCTCCCTCACACTCTCAATGATTTTATGAACCAAGACGAAGATTAAATAAAGGAAAAAACAGGACACTAACCAGAAAGAAGTATATTTAATTACAGCTCAGGTACCTTTGAGGCAGCCACACTCGTACTCACAACAAGTCTGTGGGTAACTCAGGAGAAAACAGCTTAGCGGCTACTCATCATAACTGAGGTTTTTCCAGTTTTTTTAGTCACTCCATGCGGATACCGGTATGGTACTTTTAAACTAGAATTTCGCCATTTTCCTTTTAACATCTTCTCCCCTACACCATCTCGACCAGAGCTAAAGTTGCCTAAACGCCATAACTATATTACTTCTTTATCAGAGGTTTCTTACAACTTTCTGTTTTAGTAAATTTCCTGTCTTATTGCTCCTTTTTTTAAAAAAAAAAAAACTCCCTGGCTTATTACCCCTTGCAAAGTCTCTGACAGTCTCTAAGGTGTAGAAATCCTGTCAACTTTGCATAATGATAATGCAATTTGTACATTTAAAAAAAGTTTTAGAACGCCCACTTGAGAACAAACGGTTTACAGCACTTATGTCAATATTTAAGTTTACAAAGTTACTTATCGCTGGTCATTTCCAACCCACCATCACCCATTGAAGCGGAACTTTATTCACAGTACCAGTTTATGGCTCAAATGGTCTCCTTCCATCAACCCTTATTATTTACTTTAAGTAACAACAAAAGGTAAGTATGTCATGCTTACCAGCTTCTCTAGATTTGGTAAATATCTTTTCACTGACCTGCAACAAATGGAAATAACGCAATCAAAAAACAAATAAAAAATAAACATTAACAAAATTAAAAAACAGGAAAATATTAAATAACTTTTTTTATATATGTACACTTGTACAGTCAGCAGCATCAACCGAGTGTACATAAGGTGAAAGAATCCATAAGATTATATCAAGCTAGGCTGAAATGAGACAGATTTCAGTTAGATTATCTGAAAGTCTTATAAAGCAGGACGTTCCTACTACAGTTCGTGAAACTTACAAAAAACTTATTTTTCTTTGTAAGAACTTAACAAAAATTCAACCAGACGCGAATTTACGTAAAGCGGAAACTGTATAAACTTCCGTTAGCTATTCTATAAACGCCTATATTTTTTAATTATTTCAAATATTTCGTTGGTAATTCATTTACAGTTAAAACTCCGTTCTATTACTGTGTAAAAACTCATGAGTTTCTACATTGATAAGAGCGCAAATTTTCCCTATCCTAATATATGTCAAGCGTTTAACAGAATAGAATCAACAATCGTAGTTACTTTTTCGCCACTAACACAACTGCTCTTCCTGTTTCTATATACCCTATTCCAAAACATAAGTTTTGAATTTTGTTTCCGAGTTGCTGTAGTTCATATCCTATCTCCAATGACGAAATCGCAATCATTGTCTCTTCAAGGGAGCATTCCTTTAAAACTTAAAGGAGAAAATGCAATCCAGGTTTAAATTTGCAGCGTTGTTGATTTGACATCCTCCACCCGGTTAACACACTTTATATATATATATATATATATATATATATATATATATATATAAAATACTTCAGTCTGGACTACATTACTATTAGTCCAGCTATAGTGAGAAGCAAAAAAGCTTCTAACTTTCCACACATTATTTATACCTCTACCCTGCAAGACACATTATTACGCAGATGAATGTTTTGAGGAAGCTTTTAGTTTTCTTTTCAAGCTCTAGCCTTTTTCCTTTCGCACCAATAACGTCAAGATTACTAATTAGCCTGTGGCACTAACAACTAGATTACGGGAACATCGCCAGAATTATTACCGAATTAAACTGTTTGGCAGATACAAGTGTTTCTTCTTATTCTTCTTTTTCGTGTTTTGCAATTAGGGAATTTATACTGGCTTGAATTCAACGCTCAGGTACGTAAATGAAGGGCTCAGTGCCAGAGGTTATTAACCCATATACAGTTAATAATGTAATTACTAGTTTTTCGCAGATAACCAACGTCTTTCTTGACTTGCTATGGGTTAGTCGGCTCTGACCTTTAATTGAGCATAAGGTAAGTGTCTCTAAGTTTCTCCAGATATAGTCTGTTCATTTTGAAAGTTTCTTTTTTTAAAAAAAAAAACGTATTGCCAAAATCAAGACTCCCGAAATGATTCTTCTCTGTACTGCCATGAAGTACAGAAAGTCTTCTCTCGAAATGTTCTCGCAGTTGCTTCACCCTCTCATTTCCCCCGAAAATATGACTGTGCTTTCTCCTTGATGCAACTGAAAAGAACATTACCATCTAACGTACCCTTTTCTCCACAAGGAACTAAGTCTACATTTATGGCACTTTTCTTCTCGATTATTTCTCTTCATATTACTGCTTTTAGTAATACTTTTACTACCAGTGAATCAAATGAGATACGATGAGGAATCTTTAATCAAGTTCATATATTTCTTTCTTTCTAATGTTTACCATATTGGAAAATCGTTGATTCATATCGCTTATGTCAGTATTTAAACCACATGAACAGAAGGTATTTTCATGTTTTTAATATTGAATAGGGGAGCAGGTGAGGTTGTGTTTCTTGATCAAGTTGACACGAGGAAGTGTCGGTATATGATAAAGTTATATTTCTGTTACTTGGAAGCTGAATCGCTAGTTTTTGAATTTGAAATAAACAAGTCGTGAACTCTAATATATGTTACAAGTGTATTTCTTGTCTATAATGTGTAATATGCACATGGAGAGTTTCTAGTAGTATAATAATATGTCTCGTTTTAAGGCTTTTATAGCGCATTGGAAGTGTGTTAATACTGTGTTATAAGCTTAAGTAACAACTGAATCTAAATTATACGAGGTATTACCTAACACTATAAACTCTTTATAACCATATTACACACTACTAATAAGCAATAATATATATAACACAAATGTCGGAAATTTAATTTGCAACAATATATGGTCGCTCTACTGTCCACCACCACTAGTGTAAAATATCAAAGTGTCATCAAGAGACGATTATCTATGAATTTTCATCTACTTTCAACTTAAATCAACTCAAGTGACTTCAAGCAACTATGGTACAAATTCGAAGGAAAGCCTCCGCCTTTCCAGTGTTGGATAGTTACCAGTTATAAAAGACTAAGACGAAGACGAAAATTACAGTACGAGGATTTCAGACCACATAAATACACTTCGGATCCTAAATAATTCAGCTAAATCATTTATTAACTTACATTAGAATCAAAGATAATCTTAACTGGGGAGAAAAATATACCCTTAGCCAGACTAAAAGTAAATGACACTTCAACTTAAAGTCATATGTTTAAAACTGTGTTAATTCTACGATGAAACTTGTGCACACCAGTAACCAGAGAAAGAAAACAAGATGAGTACTATGAGGAGAAATCAAAAAGTATTGTCTCCTTGCTTGTAATTATTAATATCGTCATGTACAATGCTTTACTTTTTCTTTTGAAATTGACTGATTAGAACCATGGATCTTAGGCTAAAACAAAGAGATGTCATTGAGTTTCTGGTGAAAGAGGGTTACGCACCTAAGAAAAAAAGTCGGCTGAGAATGTTTATGGAGGTGTTGTAGTGGAATCTTGCAAGGTGCGTATAGGATGAAGTTGGTTGGAAAACCAAAGTTGCAGATAAGGTCAGGAGTGGTGGTCCATCAATATCGGTCACAGCTGAGAACCAATAACGTGCTGATAAATTAATTAGAGGTGACAGACGCATCACAGTTCAGAATATGATGCATTGAATGTGTAGTTTGAATCTGTATAGATACTAATTTCTGACTTGGGGTTTAAAGAAAAAAAAAGGGGGGGGATAATAAAAAACTTTTTTTATTTTAGAATAAAGAAATTCATATTTAAAAAAATATATTATGAAATATGCTTTTAAATATATAGAAATATATGAAAGTAACTATAGAATATTGTACTGTCACCCGACTTGCGTCGCTGTGCAAAATTTCATCATTCTATGACATCGGGAAATGAGTTAAATTAACGTTGCAAGATTTGAGGACACCACGAACCATTGTGACCTAAAGAAGAGAATGTAAAAAAAGGTTACGAAGCAGTCTACAGTTGACAATCGGAGCAGGCGATTGGAAGTGTGTCAAAAGATTCTGAATGCATTTGAAGTTACGAACTAGAACTTCTTCAAAAACTGGGTCACTGAGGACGAGATGTGGGTGGGTATATGTGTATGACTCAACAGTGTAAGGTTCAATCCAGTTAGAATTGGATTTTTCCCCCAGCATTATCTTTTCAACATTACAGTAAAATTCCAGTTCTTTTCATTTTCACATTTTTGGGGCTTCATAGGCAGGTACGGTTTACTTAAAGCATGTGCTCCGAAAAACAAGTTTCAATCACAGTCTTACTTAAAATTTTGACTACTCAATAAAATAACTGTGAATTCTAAGGCAAGATGTGTGTATTTTTCAGTTACTAAAATGGGTATGTCTGTAATCTTTCTCCGGTGTAGTGCAGTGCCTGCTTGACTACTGAGAGGATGAGTTAGTGCATATACTGTTTCATTCAATTACAGTAGGTACATGTCCAATGATATCTTGAATAGGTCACTAGCCTAAACTCTGCCCAAACCATATTTTTGATCGTATTACGGAGTTTGGGATGTACGTGCTTATAATATGATGATATAGCACAGAAACAAAATCAAATAAACTAACGCACCGTTTCTAGAATTTTCATATATATTTTAAAAACGTTGCTAAACACCAGTGTCACAATATTTCGCTTAATTCACACCAAATTCATCAGACGCTTAAAAGAAAAACGTAAAAGTAATGAACTTACACTTTTGCCTTTTTCGGTCTTAAGCCAAATTGAAAGTGTACGGTGAGTGAGTCATCACAGCCTCTCCATTTTGGCCGTAGCCTCGGTTGAGAAATGTCGTGTGCGCTCTTGCATTTTCTTTTGTATGTATATGGGATTAATATCTCCATGTGGCCTCTTTTTCTTGATGGCCTCCTTCAGCCTAACTGAAGTAACATTGGTGTCACTGTTGATTGTCTGACATCCATTCAAAAAGCCAATATGAATAACGCTGTGCGTGTCCCAAAACACTGTTATCATTACCTTCTGTACAGTCACAGGCTCATTCCGTGGGGTTGAGCCTGTGACAAAAAAAAGCCGACCAGTCCTAGAACCTCAGCAGCTTATTTAGGACGTTAATAATTCAATAAATAACCGGGACTTGTAGTGAAGTCCCGTAACTCAGCTTCCGTGGAGGTATGAGGGAGTACTCGGTAAGAACCACTGTAGCACCGAATGCTACTCCATAGGGATCTGTGCACCCGCACCTTGCTTCGGATCACAAGTTCATAGTAGATTCCGTCCTTAGAAATTACATGCTTGATAAGGATATAAATAAGCACTCAAGCTATTGTTTGACGTCAACTGGATGAGGGTTTTGTTAACAACTTCTTTGGGCGTCTCCCGTAACAGTTATAACAAATGAAGTAACAGTGCGATGATTATACTTACCCAGCATAGTCCTTTAAATCCGCACGACCAATTCTATTAGGCCACAAATACAATTCCTTCAAGTTGAATACATTCAGATACTGTAGCTCACGATACTCTCTGATCTGAAAAAGAAGTTATAGTTGCTGATACACGTTTAATAAAAATATAATAGTGTTCATTTTAATCATACCATGTGAAGTCACCATCCTGCGTAAAATATAATAAAAAGAATCAAACTCATCTATGACACTTCCCGCAATATGCTCATCTCATGGTCAGTCTGATTTCGACTACACTCCTCTGTAAATGGGAATTTATTTATGGCCTTTAGGCATCTATGACTCAGGCCGGGATAGGGTTCGGCAAGGAATCGGCCAGGACCTAAGTTGAAGGTTTCTTTCCCGCATTTGTTAGGCATGACAGGAAAAATTCTGGGAAAACTTCGATCAGTATTGTGGTCTGCTGACACCTCTCAGTTCTACTCTTTTAAGGGTACTCAGTACCTCCTTTCCCCTTTTTTTGGAAGGTGGCCCCAATCATGTTTAATAATACCTATCGGATGAACAAACTCGCAATTTCAATGTGTGTTTTCGATGAGCAATTTTAACACATGGGTTATTACGTCATACTTCAGGGGTTTTCAAATTTCTCGTCTATATGAAGCCGTTTTAAAATCTGAAATAATTCATTTGGTGGGTGCTAATAACTATTATGGTAATTTAAAATTTCAGTACTGTTCTTCACTTTCCTGGTATTTTCAAAAATCTAAAAAACTAGGGTGTGACTCCCAAGGCCTCTTAACCTCCGAACCAAGTCCAATGGACTTGGTAAAATATTGTTAATTACCAACTTTTTGAACGTGTCAAAGTGAGTTCCATTCCTTTTATATCACAAAATATATTGGGCTACAACCTTATATGTCATCTTTCTTCCTGTCCTATATTCATTTGCTCGTTCAAATTTATTTTACACCTTTCAAGTATATCACTTTTTCTAAGCCTTGCGAACAACATATCTTTCTGCATATATATATGACCGTTTTTCTACCTTATCACTTTATAGTTCTGTATAAAATATATGTATATATACATATAATATACATACACACATTGTAATATTATACACATAAATAATTGCTTTATCTTGAACCTCAATACTTTTAGGGAGATATGGAAAAGTTCTATCCCACTATTACCTGTGAATTATATTTAAACTCCATGTAATTTCCCTACGAGTGTTATTCTCTTGCCCCTCCTTTTTTTCCTCTTAATTTTAAATATCTAATTTTTAATTTATATTTAATATTTATTTTTTCTAGTTTCAATCGCTTCTTTCTCTTTTAAAACTTTATTTTATTACTATTTTCTTCTTTTTCTGAGAGCCTTTACTTCCGACTCTCTTTATGCTTTGTTCTAACCATTCCATCTTCGATACAATATTTGTTCTACTATTCGAAGTTATATTCTCACCAATTAGACCTTTCTTTTACCGACCTTGAGTAAATGCATGGCGGCTTGAGAATGACCACATTAACTACTTTTCTTCACCCTTCCCCTTTATATATGAACAAGCCCCTGTTCCAATTGAAGGCGGAAAAGGTAGAAAGGAAATACGACAACAAATCGGACAATGATTCTGAAAAATATGGTGAGATAGAAAATGGGAAAATAGTAATAATAATAATAAAGAAAATTCTTTAGCCTTTTCATACTTCTCTGAATAACAGGGAAAACTAGGATTGGGAAGGTGAAAGAGGAAGGTTAAAAGTAAACGCAAGATGATAATAATATAGATCAAAAGGTACGCCACAAAGTTGTTTAATACGGCAGCTTTGGTCGTTCCATGTTACATTTCCTCTTAACGTTTCTCTCGGTTTTTTTTTTTCACCCTATATCAACAAAATTTGCTACTTCCTGTTTTCGCGTATAAATTATGCCTAAACCTAACCGGTTATTGAATAAACAAGAGTAAGGATGAAAAAATGGTTCAATACGGTTGAAATTTAACTAATAAAATGAGAGTGTTAATATCTACCATATCAGTTAATTAAAAAGGTTTAGATTCTTTCTAAATTTTCCATTCTCTTTCTTTCTACTTCATTTCTTCTCCCACTTTAACGTTGTTCATATCTGGAGAAAGCCATAAGGTTGTGTATATTCAATAATTAAAAGTCCCGGATAACATACGAAGACTATTATTTTTTTTCACAAAGAAAGTAAATATTTTGCTGACGTAGATCTTGTCAGTTCTTAACTCTAGGTGTTTGTTTCCCTTTTACCTCACCTAACACTTAATTGTCTCTTCTGTGTACGGTATTAAGAGACTGATTAATACCGTACTACCAATTAATTAAAAAAAGTGGTACAATCAAGTCAGTAGAAAGAAGAGGGTATTCTACTGGTGAAGAACAAAATACTTTCTACATTTCTTGATCAATTCCAAACAAGTAACTGCTATTCCAAACAAGTAACTGCAAGGTTTCCCGTGACCAAAACTAAATTCCCTGACTTTTCTGGATTCTCCAGTGTTTCCAGGTCCCTGCTAACCCTGTTTGATTTTCGTTCAGAGTACCGTACACAAGTTAATTTATTTTCAACTTTTATTACGCTAATCACAAAACAACCAACACACTACACACACAACAAAATTTACAGACGTAGAGCTTTGACTCAAAAATTTCTCAGTGTCAGAATTCGACATATACGAATTTGAAGACTGAAACCAATGATGGAAAGTTACTTAGAAATTCCAAAGTCAGTCCGTTAGTCTCTCTTTGTGCGTGTGTGTGTTTGTGAATTTATTTCCGGAACACATATTTGGTTACTTACTTCATTGTGTGATAGATCCAACACCTCAATATTACTTAGTGAGGAATCTTTAGCCTTCGTTAAAAACTCTAGACTTCTAATTCCATTCACCTTCAAGATCAATTTGCGAACTTCCAGCTTTTTGTCCTGAACAGATTGAACAACTAGTTCAAAAACTTCAGGTTCCCAAATGAACATAAGATACATTGTAGACAGCGCTGAAAACAGAAAAGTATTTTAAATAACTGCAAACATCTTCTTACTATCACGGTGTGAAAATTAATCAACAAAAATTGCAAGAGTATCCTGATCAAATAAATTGAAACCATAAAAGAAAATATGCTTTTTTAAAACTAAATCTGATTCGTTGAAATATATGAACTTAATTATAATTATTACAACGACTGCTAAAAATGTAGACCTTTATCGAAAAATGAAGTACAAGGCTTAGTAAGCTTCTTTTTTTTAAAAAAATCGAGCCTCATCAAGTTATAAAAGATATACATTACATTAGTCTTTCCGAGCGAAACAAAAATATCCAGAACTCCATAATTCTTTTGCGCGAATACTTCAGAATGGCCAGAGGATATTCTATGAATGTATGATAGACTTCTCGAGGACAGAGTAACATCACAAGGGAATGTAGCAGTTTGAGAAGCACTGTTCTAAGTTTGTGGAGTCAGGGGTGAGAGGGCGTAAAGGTGTAATCTGATGAAAAAATAGATTCTTTGAAACCGAATCACTGTTTTTTAAGCAATTCATGCTCTCTGGAATCAATAATATTGGTGAACCAAAAAAGCACTTTTATCTTTATAACGTTTTCCATTTTCGTTTGCGAATCTGGACGGTACAGAATCAGGAGAGAGAAAAACATCTAATATAGAACACGTTGAAACAACATTAAATATATGGTTATTGAAATCACTAGAATGCAGACAGGAAAATGGATCAACCTACGTGCTTTACCAGGCTCTGCCCGCAGTGCTGAAATCTATATGGAATCAGTCATAAATGTACGAGTATGTTTACGCGGCAATTCCTCACGTGCGTGGCTCTTCTTCTGATTCTCCTTCATAATGCTTTCGGTAATTTCAAGTTCTCATAGATTTCTTTTGCCCCTTGCTGTACTTCCATCTAGTCTCTCATCCCAAACCATCATCAATCTCCCAATGAGACACAAACTGACGCCAATAGCAATTTCACTCTCTCTGTCTCTCTCTCCTTGCTGAGTCGTTTCGTTAGAGCAACCGTCCAATTTTACAATGTTCTGAAGTGCGTGCGTCTGTAGAGAGTAAAAATACCGTAAAGACATGTTGAAAGGCTTGAAATGGGAGAATCAAGTTCTGCTGAAGGGACCTGCGTTTGTAGCATCACCTCATTATACAAGCCACTGATTTTAAATCTGAAGAATTTAAATCTCTACTTACCTTTATTGATGCACTAGCGTGAATTCTACAAATGGATAAGATGGGCCAGTTTTAGACCAAATTAAAAACGGACGGAAAACTCGAGTTCGCTAAACTCAGATCTAAAAGCAGTTTTTCTTTATCTCCTTCGCTTGAGACGCTAGCCTGTGTTATAGACAATCGGACATGATGAAATGAAAACAGAATTTTTAAAAAATGGAAGGGGGAAAGTGGTGCAGAGAGAGAGAGATTTGGTGAGGGTGTATATCTGCAGAGGTGATAAAGAAAACACATATTCAACCAGAACTAGAGTGGGGATACGGATATATGAAAAACAAAATGACCAGTGAAGGCTATAAAATTTGTTGGATCCTACTACATCATCATCATCAACAAATTTTATAGCCTTCACTGGTCATTTTGTTTATCATATATCCGTATCCCCATTCTAGTTCTGGTTGAATATGTTTTCTCTATCACCTATTATTATTATGATAATAATAATAGATACGCTCTCTTGCGGCTACTCGTATATATATATTTTTATTTTTTATTTTTTTTGTGCACGTGGTCACGGGAGAAGCTTACCAGTTTCTTTATGACGTTAGTAACTATGCATTCATTTATTCGTACATTCTTTGTCCGTTCTCTCCTTAGAGGGTTTTGGTCCCATACCCTCTAGTCACACTGGATCCGGTTTCGACCGAACTTTTACACTGACAAACACGGCCGAAATGGTAGAACAAACAATGAAATGTAATTAAGTGTGTATGGTCACATCGGAACACGTGCGAATGCGGCAGTGCAGGTTGCTAACAATGTGACCACACACATTTATTTACATTGTGTTGTTCGTTCTACCGTTTTTTGGCCGTGTTCGCCAGTGTTGTGACCATAGTGTTATACATCAATTTCGCACATTGATCGTGGTTGTGCAGGAGGAGATGTCGAAAGATTTTGTGATTGCCGATCGGTGGTAACGGTTCTTGAACCAAAACATATTTTCACGTATCATGTAAGAACGGTTAAAACGATTCCAACCAAAACTGATAAAGTGGACAACCCTCTGTTTTAGTTAGTCCTGCCAGAATGTTCAACCTATTACCGTTTTCATGGTAACAAGACTCACTTCTTAAAAATTATATTCGCGAATCATGTGAGAACGGTTAAACTAATTCACACTTCACACTTGGTACAATAACATCTATGGCTTTGGGCTTGAACCATAACCATATTTAGAATGTTAATTACCATTTCCATGGAAACAAGCCTCAGACATTAAACTCATTATCGTTTCCATAGTAAACTCATAATCATTTCTTAAAAATTACATATAAGCGCATCATGTCAGAACGGTAAAACCAATTAGCTTTAAACACGTTACGACGATATAGACCTCTACTATCAAGGCCTTAAACCCTATTAGAATGTTAAACTATTTATCATTTACATGATATCGAAATTCAATTGAATCGTTGACTTCATGTGATGTCGGTCCGGTTCCAGCTTCGGTGAAAACCTTTTCCGTGACAATTCTCTTTCCGGTGACAGCTTCAGTGACACTTCTGGTTCTAGTAAAAGTTTTTATTTGTAAGGAGTAATTCATATCTTGATTAGCTCAATATTAATCTATGCATTTCCTTTTGACTTTTTAAAATCAGAGCGAGAAAAGCCCCAACGTGTTCACTATGGACTGCTTTCTCAAGTAATACTCAAAAAGAGATTTTGACCCGATGATACCGGCTTTCGTACAGCGATAGTCTTAAGTGTCTACTTTTCACTTTCTTCTTCAGTATTAGTCTGAGGTTTTGGACCGATGATCACCATATTTTATTTCGAACAGTGCTCGTGCCGGACACGGCTTAAAAGGTTTTCCATTCAGAGCAGTCGTGTCTATCAGGAATGGTACCTGATAACGTCTGCCATGGACATCATACGTTCGACCAAGTTAGCACTCCATGCGTCCAGCATTTTACGCCAACCTTCATAGCTCTAAGCCACTTGAGGCGGTTACGGAGCAACATCTAAACTATGACGACACAGCGGCCGTCGGAAGGGAGCGTGAAGTATCATTGTTACGAAAAGTCTAACGAAAAATTTCAGTTTCCTACACAATATTTTATATAAAGTAGAACTGACGAGTAAACTGGTTTCAAAACATTTCAATAAATGTTAACTACCCGATCATCTTAATTTTGCACACATCGCACAAGATGCATCCGGTCTAGTATTACTACATTAACACCTGGAAAGTTCAGTACTATTTACTCTTTTATCTGGCAATCAGGGTCGAACTGGCCAAGGCTGTTAGATCGCAATCGCGGCCTGAGTCCCTCCTAAAGGTAATAATAATAATAAAAATAAAATAAAGATGAAAAGGGAAATGATCTTGAAACTGCAAAGCAGTTCCAAATACCGGGCAGTGTAAAATAGTGTTAATATTTTAATATCTTCATAAGCTATTAAAATATGAAACGTATCTTCAGAAGCTATAAATACCTTCTTGAATAGATACACTTTTCATTTCTATTGTGATAATTTGTTTTCATTAACTGAAAAATTGCTCGGTTAGTACTTCTTTCTCTTGGTTAACAAATAAATCATTAAATATGGAGGTTTCCCTATTATGTATTAGCAATACGGAAATTCTAAAGAATTGTCCGAAAAACCGGAAATTGTGTGTGTGAATTTCAGTGGCCACCCTGTACTTCCATGTCAGGCCTACACAATTTAAAATAAATATATTTAATGGGATCTCGTGAACAGGCATCTGAATGACGTCTGCGATATTTTCACTTCGTAATTTAGTTTCAACTGGTAAAGTTTACTAAGTATGAAATATGTTTAAAATAATGTTGCTGTAACAATAGAATTTATATATATATACAGGGTAAGTCAAAATTATGTTCCCGATTTCGATGATTAATGTTTTCCTTTTAATAAGACGTAAATAAAGAGATTACACACAGATTCACCAACTCATCAAGAAGTTTTTTTTTCTAACATATTACAAATGTTCAATGTGCGATCCACGTGTTACACGACACAGATCTAGTCTATAGTCAAGTTCCTGCCAAAATCTTCTAGCATGTCAGGGTCAACGCCGGCCACAGCTGCATTGATGCGCTTACGCAGTTCAACCACTGTTGCAGCAAGTGGTGGCAAAAATACGCGATCCTTGATGAAACTCTAGAGGAAGAAATAACAAGGGGTGAAATCTGGGGATCTTGGAGGCCATTTCAACAATTCTTGATCTCCTACCGCCGCACGACCAATCCACCGTTTAGGAAGCCGCTCATTCAGGTGTTCACGAACTTGACGGTGGTAATATGGTGCCGCATCCTGTTGTAAGATGAAATCAACACTGTATTGCTCAAGCTGTGGTAATAACCATTGTTGCAGCATGTTCAGATACTCAACACCAGTCATGGTATCTTTCTCCAAGAAGAAAGGCCCATAAACTTTGCGATTGGAAATTGCACAAAAACATTCAATTTTGGAGAATCACGTTCATGCTGAACAACAGCACGTGGCTTCTCAGTGCCCCAAATCCGCACATTTTGTCTGTTCACTTTGCCTGAAATGTGAACTGTTGATTCGTCACTGAAGATTAACTTTTCTGAGAATCCATGCTCTTCTATGCACTCTTGCTACCTTTAGGTTAGAAAGTCATTAGGTTTTAGAGCTTGCACCAGCTGTAGATGATAAGGCTTCATGTTTCCGCAACACTCGCCGGACAGTTTTCTGTGGCATACCGAGTTCTCGGCTTGCACGGTACGTTGACTTTTGATAACTCCTCGCGTAGGTAGCGCACAACACTCCACATCTTCTTTCCCTACTGAAGGCCAGCCGGTCGATTTTCCCTTACAAAGACAACTAATTTCTTCAAACTGCGCATACCGTTTTCTAATTGACTTCCCAGAAGGTGAGTCAACCCCAATGCCGCTAAACTTGTACAACAGACTTACTCGCATGAAAATCAAGAACACAGAATGCTTTCTGCTGGTCTGTAGAAGCCCTATTGCTCACCTTGACCAAACTGCCTCCTGGTGGACGCATGCGCAACTATAGCACTGCAATAGCTAGGAAAAATACTTTTGTGATTAAATTTCAGAAAAAAAAAAACATCTGCAAGAAAAGCTCATTATTTTTCCAATAACAAGTTAACGAAATCGGGAACATCATTTTGACTTACCCGATATATAGATGGAATTAGAATAGACAGAAAAAGAATTGTACTGTTTCCTGAGATAGATTACGTGCGCAACTTAACACTATAAAAAGTTACTAGATAGTTCGACATCTGTATTCTTCAGTAGAGTACAGAATGAATTAGTATCGCTGAATACACGAGTGGATAATTTACAGAGATAGGAAACAAGATGACGGACGACCACATACAAAACAACTGACAACAGGGTTTGGTAAGGGTTTTTGTGTTGAAAATTAAGCTGGGTACAATAAATAATAATTTTACAAATGTGAGTCAGTACAGAAAACTCAATCAGAGAAAGTGGAAAAGTCAGTACAGGTAAAGCAGCCCAAGAAACAGTGGGAAACTTACTAAACACTAAACAGAAACCGTTACCAGAAGAAAAATTGTAGCACATACCTTTATCCATGTAAAAGCACTTCAAATCAAGCAATTTTTCCTCCCGGTAGTATCTTTCTTGGATGGTTAATTTCATCTCATGTTTCAGAAATGGTGATACTACTGGTACAAGGGAAAAGATCGGCTCAACGGAAAATACCTATAGAAAAATGAAGGTTATTATTATTTAATACTAAATTTGAATGACAAAGGTTACAATTAGACATATAGAGGTCCTTAAATATAGTATGATTCAAGTGGCCAAACCAATTGCCCTTATGGTGGGACTTTACATGGAATCTTTACAAATGTACAGGCTGCTACTACGCAGTCAAAAACTGGCAGCGTTGAAGCTGTTCACTACAAATAGAGGATATGTCAGTGTAGGAGTTGTGAGGTAAGGTTACGGACATCGACGAGTGCAAATTCTGCTCAAACAAACAAAATATTATTGCACACTGAAATGTTAGAAGAACCAATAGGTACTTAACTACGAAAGCTGTTTCCTCAAATACTGCTTTTATGCTCAAATCTGATTTTATCCTGGCAGAATAGGTTATTTTCGTCAAACTACGCTAGCTTTCACGTTTTCATTTCGCTCATACTCACGTTCAAATTTCAACTTTACCCTTTCGTTTCACCCTCATTATCAACGTCATTCATCTTCCACCAGATAGCACACCTATCGCTCTGTTTACTGTTCTCAAGTCAGTGAACCACCTACATTCTTTTCTGCATGAAAATGACCACATATGTTTCGAAATACCGCCTCATCTTTATTGTCTTATTATATATGGGTTCAAGTGAATTGTTCAAGTAAGTCCTTTCTCTTTTTATTTGTACCTTACACACCTAGGTATTTATTCCATCCCACTCTACTGTTATTGTTCAGTTTTTTTTTTGTTTTTTTTTTCAGCTACTTAGGAAACCCTCCAGCTTTCATGGCCTGGCCATTCTATTACCTATCTTTTAGTGTAGAGGCGTAGTCGCTCAGCGTTATCGTTCATCTTTAACCTTTCTTTCTATTCTTTTCTGTGATCAGCCTTATCGGCTAAAAATAACTACTTTATTTGTGTGTAGTATTTGCACATCTATTTACAAGTAAATACATATGCACACTTACTTACTTACTGTAATGTTTAGATGTACATAAACACACAAAAGCAAATATATACACTGCTTACTTTATTGGTCCAATTCATGTAGTTGTTGCACTTTAACTCCGAACTTCCGGGATTTATAAAACTCGGAACTCCCCCCCCCCCCACACACAAATATGTACAATGAGAAACAGCAATAACGATAACCTCATACGGATATTTTCATAACTTATTTCCTAGTCACAATCAAGAAAATTTAACTATTTTTACTGGATCTTAGAGATTTTGTCTCCAACATACTGTAAGTGCAGTATATAAGTGCTACCCGAATTATATCTACGGAACGTGTTTAGTTCTCTTCTCAGAACTTTCCTTATTTTCTGTTATTCCTTTTTCAATAGAAAGCTCTCCCTATTCCACGCTACATGATGTTAACTTAATTTTATTGTCTTTGACTGTACATAAAGGGTAGTAGCTCAGCTGGTAGAGCGTTAGCTTCACATTCGGGAGGTTCTGGGTTCGACACCAGCGGGTGATCATCCTCACAGATTTTTCCAGGGTTTTTCTCTATCACACCAGGAAAATTCCGCGACGGTGCTTTCAACTTGGACAATGGCCGACCCTTTCCCCTACCCTATCCTAATCTGAGCCATAATGCCTAAAGTCTATAAGTAAATTCAAATTCATTGTACATAAATATTTCGTATACTGTTCTTTCCATCTATTTGTCAGCTTCACGTGTACTTGTGGCATCGGTGCAGTTTAGATTTCAACTTTTCAAACGTAATGAAGTTGATATAGCGGTGTTTAAAAAATACACAACAATATTTCAGGAATGAATCCCCCAAAGTACAAACATGAAACTATGTCAAGTATTATATATAAAGGCTGCAGAGCTACAAACATTCAGTTAGCACGGCATCGTCGCAAATCGCATAATATCGCGACAATAATGACGTAAGCCGTGTCGGCTTAGCAAACAATAGGTGTACCCAAGTTTGTGTGGGTATTAGCGCAATGATTACGACTGACGAGTGTACATTTCACTGTGATAGAATTGACCATAAGCGGTAGCCAAGCATATAAATCTCCTGATACGACACTCTTCAATCATACACTTTGCTCAAATATATTCTTTGGGTACAACTTCAATTGTCATTAGCAAAGTAGACATGGTTTACATCATAATCTGTCCACATACTACGTCATTTCTGACGGTGCCTCGCTAACGTTCGGTGTCTCTAGCTCCGAAACTACGCATTCTTTTTACGCTTCAGCAGCAACACTTGGAAGCCTTATATCCCCGCTCTATCTATCTGTCCGTCTGTCTGTCGATAACTTTCAACTCAGGAACTGCTTAGAGCTACGAAGATGATTGAGATGTCACCGGAAAGGTCTCAGCGAGACGATTTCAAACCTTCAAAGATCATTCAGATCAAATGAAAGGATCCCGAGATAAGGAGTTCCTTTCCCTATAGTAATTAATGAAAATTTTCCATGGATCTGATAACTTTTATATGAAGCAATTATAAAAAGTCAGAAATGTTGACGTAGAGATCACCGAAAAGAAGTTACGTTTTTAAAACAGAGATTAAGAAACGAATTACGATTTTTTCCTCTACCACTGTTCCTTATTTTACTATTTTGAACCTATGCTTGAAAAGATGCCGACGTGGTTGAAAACTCGAAATTAAGTACAATGAGGTGATAATGATCGAATCAAAAGGAACAACAACAGTTAGTGAGCACGACGAACAAAAAGCATTTGTTGTAAGTTTAATGGCTGGGAGTAATATTGACTAAATACCGGAAATTACGTATATTTACATAAAAAATATGCAATTGTCAACGTACCGACAAAAGACCACAGCACAACTATATTACGTTAAATTCATGTCACTCAAAATGACACTTTGCCACTTTTTATGTGACAGCCTTCAAATGTAAACAAATGCTATTACCAACCTTATTCCCGATAAACTGTATTGATATATACTTCCGTACATTTATTGCATGAGATATATCCATTAAATTTCATAATTAAGACGACTTACCTTGGTATTTTTTTCAGCTATATTCTCCCTTTCAGAATGAATTTTATGAGCTCCGCACACATCGCTCATATAAAATGTGGAGTAGCAGTTATACAACTTATACTGCAAAAGAGAAATGGAACGATGTACAGCGAGTAACTTGAATTTATATGAAAAAGTTTGTAAATGCGTTAAAAACTTATGCAGTGAAACCTCTCTAAAGCGGACAGCTACGGAGAATAAAAAAAAAAAAACGTCCGCTGCAGAGAGGTGTCCGCCTTAACGAGGTTTCAATATTATCTTACGTAAATTAGTGAGCAATGTCATATGCACCCAAACGAGCATACTCTTGTTCATGAAGCGATTATACTGTATGAATATAACTAAAATCTTACATTACCCACCGCTGTGCTTTATGTTCAGGGTAGAATTTAAAAATGCATTTTTTTTTTTACTTTTACTTTTTCATTACATATTACATGTTTTTGAATTAATTGTAATTCTGTATAGAGTTAAAAAAAAGAGAGAGAGAGAGAGAGAGAGAGAGAGAGAGAGAAGAAAAATGCCCTAAAACTAAGAAATGAGTGTTTGTTCTAGTGTATTTTTTTCACTTCATATGGCTTTCCCTCTTCTATATCCTTCTCGATGTCTTGCGCCGCTGCTTTCCTATTTTACCATCAGAGCACGTTTTTCCCTTGGAACATATTGTTCGCAAGCGCAGGGTCTAGTTCCACCAGTGTTAAAAATGTTTCTCGAACTGTAATTACGAACTATGGAATATAACTTATGCAACTATTCTATATGACAGTTGGCATGTTGAAAATCCGCGTATTCTTCTTCAATACCTTTGAAAGTGTCCGTTATAAAAGGCAAATATTGACTATAAATGACAGAAAACACTGTCCGTGTCCGTAATACAGTGTCTGCTTTAGAGAGGTTTTCCAATACGTTTCTTCGTATAGAGGTGGTTGGGGATTACAAAATATGTCCGTTACGGGAGGTGTACGTTACTAGAGGTTTCAATGTATAGGGTTTGATACAAGTTTCAACTATCATTACCGCCATGTTTGTTATTCAGTCGTCATAGTCACGTTACAACTTTTAACAATAGTGTTTTGCAAATGACCATGAGTAGGTACACAATTGCTCAATGCGTAAAAATTATAAAACTTCATTATTAAAATTGTTGGTTGTTCAAGTCAATCCCTTCTCGTGCACATCGTGCGATTTATGTTCAACATAATCGACCTACGGATCTCACAATTCCCCCAAAAATCGAAGCCACTGGTTCAGTTAATAAACGACAAATTTCAACTCGTCAATATCGTGTAAGGAATGAAGGGAATATTGCAATGCAATTGTAAGGATAGGTCTTGCTGAGAATCCGAATTTGATTCACCGTCGTTCTGAATTAAGCATTTCACAGAAGTTAGTGTGGCAAAGTTTGCGTTAAGGACTTGGACCTTCATCCTTGCAAAGTCCAGTTAACCCAAGAATTGAAACCACCTGACCTCTGTACGCGTCGTAAGTGTTCTTGGTGAGAAAATAGGTGTGTCGTCCTCACTCTACCAAATGCAGTCGTGGTGGTCATATGCTTTGGACCACCACCATAACAAATCCATTATAAATTGATTTAATTAAGTTTGTTTAGAAATTTATACATATTCAGGAAGAATCACAGATGGGACTCTAATTCAACGTTTTTGAAAATCAAAAACACGGAAAAGAGCAATGAAATAAGGCATATTTGAATATCAAAAGACTGGAAAACTAATATTAGTAACATTGCCATTCTTGGTTGTATTTCTATTATTTAGCATTATTATTATTTACATTCGGAAAGATAACTTTGATCTTGGTGTAAACGACGAATCTAGGTGACACTCAGCACATCTGTTGAGTCTCCAGCACTGGCTGAATTTTGCAAGAGGTGCAACGGTCTCGTAGAATCTCTTTAGAATCAATGGTTGGAGCGACCCGACAGCGGCGTCAGCTTAAAGTTGCGTATTGGTATAGGGTGGAGACGACGCTAGAGACACAATTTTACAAGAAATGGTATAAGCGGTTTATTTGAATATTGAGCATTGATTTAAAATCTTCGCCAGTAGGGAACGATGTGATAGTTGCCTATATGTTTAAAGCGAAGTATATAGCTAAATGTCATGAGTAAAGAACTAAAAAAGTATTAAAAAACTGACAGGGAAACAAGGAAGAATTAATACAGAATAATAAAAAACTGATAAAACAGAAATTAAAATATCTATGTTGTTACCTGTAAACGCATATATTAGGTCTAAATAAAAGTTACTAAGATTTTATTGTGCACTCTATTCTGAAACAATATACTCTGAGAACCCATATCGCCCTAAGATATATGGTGTGGTATATCGCAGTCATATACTACGATAACATTACGAGTAAGAGGTAAGACGAAGAAGAATACGAAAGATAAAGAGAAACCACAAAAAAGAAAATAGAAAGTCATTACGGGGGGGGGGGGGGATAAAGAGATGAATAAAAAGTATATTTTCCTCCAAGAACAAGAATCTCAAAAAAAGAAAGTCTATTTTCCTCCAAGACCAAGAACCTCAAGATAAATCAAATTCCATATTAAAAATATTCATACATTTTGGCAGCAACTATATCTCTATTTGTGTTTCCCTTTCAACTCAAGAATAAAATTATTTTGATTAAATAATATCGTGTTGGAACACATTGAAAATTAAACAGATTTAAAAAAAAAATAATGATCACTGGACAAGTGGAAAAAGAAATCCATTCTTGTTCTTGCCGGATGGTTGACGTACTAGGTATACCAGTTCTAATACCAAAAAAGTAGAGTCTTAAGACAACAGACTGTCACATTCAACGAATGACGTACCTCAGCGAGCACTCTTCCAAGAAAGAAGGTAGCGGTCAGGATCCCTACTGAAGGTACCATACCAGTATTTGTCTGGTTGGACTGAACGCTGAAAAATCTCAGTCAAGATAGTTGACGTAAGCGGGTCGCAAGGATGCAAAGGATGGGACATATGTCAATGGGTTAAGGGATCTTCGTCATAAAATGAAAATGTAAAGCAGAAGTTCTATTGAAAGAATTTTATACTAATAAGCAACCATAAAGTTACTTACTCCAATTGGTATGTAATCGAAAAGTTTCAGCAAACGATCCTTCGTAAGACCTGCCAAATTCAACACCTGTAAAACAAGAAAAACATTATGGTAAATGAAATATATAGGTACACTGGTACACATAGTTGATAGATAGGAAGGTAGCTATATACTGTCTCCACACACCTGTGATATGTCTACATTTGTCTGTAAACTTTATATATATGACAAGAATACAGGAACTACACAAACAATAAAAATGCGGCAACGGCAGAATGAGTGTTCACATAATAGGAAAGGATATGGACAAAGAGGACTGGTGCTAGAGAGCGGCCATGTTGCCAAAGAGTTCCCTTTTAAACCTTTCAATAGCAACTGTCACTTTTCCGTCACAGACAGACCCGACGATCGTTTCCACACACATGAAGCTGCAAAACAATGTTGGTGAGTTTTCGTGCCGCAATGATATATATATATACCATCACAAACACATCGACACGGCGTCTCTGGGAAAAACCCTTCATTCGTGGCTTGACAGCAAAACCGTAACCCGGTCTCTAAACCTCCAGTAATCTCTGTTTCTCGATTCCTCAACATTCGCGTTCCTTTAACTTCACCCCCAGACCTCTTTAAAGCCTTTAATCCACTGTCTGTTCCATCCAAAGTACCCCATATCTTTTCAATATAATTAAATCGACTACTTTGAAAAGGAGATAAGTCATGTTCAGTAAAATTTTCAGGAACGTGAAGGAACTATTCTGGACTATTGATTAAGAAGAAGATGCGTGCGCAAGGGATGCAAATACAATGAGATATACTGCGAATGAATACTTATTTACTATTTTTGTGTACGCACCTTCTTCTTAATCCTTAGTTCAGGACAGTTTCTTCATGATCCTTAAAATTTTGCATTTCATGACATACCATTTTCAAAATGATCGATTCAAGTCCTCTGACTATTTATTATTTATTTGGACTGACTTAATACGGGGCTCACTTTGAAAACAAAACTTCTACTAGTCTTATTTTCCAACAGTACTTAAACATACGCTACGCGTTTTTCTATTGTCGTTGATGCGGATATCAACCGCCTTGAAACTGTTATTCTATCTGTTCAACCACGTGTAACGCTGTATCTTCTTCATAATAGATATTTAATATCGAAATGCATAAGTTCCTTTTAACTGAGTATTTATTAGCGACGTTAATTTCTTTATGAACGAACGTACGTAACTAATCTTTATCATTCAAACTTTACCATATATAAATAATAAAATAGAACAGAAAAATTTCTAAGTGTACAGATCACATTGGCAGGTGCACAAATACTTCATACAACAATGAAAACGTTGCAAACTTTCGTCAACGGCGTGGAAACAGAAAGTAATAAAATTAAAGAGAGAAGAAATTGCTATGCTCATATCCAGCTATTCTCAATCCACTGCTGCATGAAGGCCTCGCAGTGGATATACACGTATTATATATTTTTCAATTTCGGCCATCTGCTGTCCTTAAACATATAGCTCCTGAACAATGTTTGGATTTCATCTACCTTACATTTGGTTATGTTCTAGGTCGTTTTTCTCTCTCTGAATATCCAATATCTATCTTTGATCTGTTTGTCTAACAATGTGACCGGTCCATCTCCACTTCATCTTCCTCGCAGTCCTCATCACATTTTGTCTACTGACCCTTCGTTTGAGAGCGAATTAATTCGTTTGTCTTCCTATCCCTCCTCGATATTCCTAGCATGCATCTCTCCATTGCTCCTTGTGTAATTCTTAACCTTTGAATCGTTTATACATTTAATAACCAGTTTCATATAATCGCTGGTACGACACACTGATTGTACAATTTACGCTTGAGACAAATTGGTAACCTGGTTTTTAAAATAAAAAGTTCGGTCTTTCACATTAGCTCCATGGACATTTTGCAGTTATTTTCTGTCATTTTGGCATACGGTATTTTCAGCTGCCTTAGATATACTCATTAACTGAACTAATCTTCTCTCAGAGATCCTTATTTCCTTCTTTTCAGCATGTTGGTTGTACATTACTTTTGTTTGACTGAAATTCATGTTTAAATCCTATATTCAACCATTCATTATCAATTCTTGTATTCTGGTCTGTAATTCTTCTACCCTTGTCACAAAAGAAGACTGTATCATTAGCAAATCTAAGATGTTAAAGTATTCGCCACTAATTCTATTTCCTGTACCATCCCTATTTAAATTTTAAACACGTCCTCCAGACCCGTAGAAAATAGTTTCCGAGAAACTGAGTGTCCTTGCGCTAAATTCTTCTCCAGCCTTGATATTTTTTTCACTCTCTTGATGAAGTCTAATGACAGATGTGGCATTCTAATATATATTTTGTAGCAATTTAATCGACGTCTTGAAGTTCAAGTGATTTCAGTAGCACTGCTCAAAGAGAGCGAATCGAAGGCCTTCTCAAAATGTATGAATCTTACACACAATGGAAGTTTATATTTATTACTCCCTTCCATTACCCCATAACGTGATTCAATGTGCTGAATCCATTACGAAATCCGTCTTCTTTCTTTCCCTGAGTAAAGTCTAACACTCGATTGCACCATTGCATAAATGGTCAGTGATTTCAGATCGCTGGAAAAATTTTGTCCATGAATAAAATCAACACAACGAAGTCGATCTCAAGTTTGCGACTTAAACCAGCTACATCATGGGAGCTAGTCATAGGTAGTTTCAATAGTTACTATTTTCTTTGATATAATAAACGTTTTAGATATATAACAGAATTCAAACATTAGTTTTAAAGCAATATATCGCCATTAGTTTATCTCTCTCTTTCACTGGGACTATTTATCTTTCCGGCCTGATCCATACATGACTAAACCATAAATAAAAATCAATTCCATTCCTCATCTCCTAAAATTAAGACTACAGCCTTAAAGATGTCATAAATCAAGTCGCCAAAATAATGCGCAACTGTCGTTGAATCGACGTCAAAGCTGACTACGAATATGAATGCGACTAATAATGTTCTTGATTTACAGAAGAGGAAGCAAGAAAGAATGAGGAGAAAGGAAGGGACAATAAATTTGGCAACGCTGCGCGAGTTCTTGCATTGGATTCGCTCTTATATTCTTCACATCTGAAAAGCATTATAAGGAATCTGCCTCCAACCACACGAAGCCCAATCCTAATGTTTTTGAGCCTAGGAATCCTCACATGTTGTGTTAGCAGTATGAATATGGCGACCCGCCGGCTCCTATAACCCACAGCAAAGAGTAAGTGCAATACGGTGGTTTTCTTGACTCTGCAATGATTTGAGTCACTGTTTCTTGGGTGTTAGTACCAACAATACGAGTGAGACATTGACTGACACGTCCATCCACAAATTACCATAGCTCACATATGTCTAAAATAGGTGGTTTTGAGTATTCATGATACACTATTCACGTTGCAAATGGGAATAGTGCACGTCTTAACCATCCCCACCATATGTCAGGCCTTCTCTCAAAGATCCCATCTAACTCCAACCACTTTTCGCGTTTATTGTCAAACACCATCCATAAACTTGACGAGATCCTTGTGTTATATGAGACGGATAGGTAGCTGTGGCCTATACCTGTCACATGTCTGGGAGGTGACATTCCTCGATGAGCACCTTCTGGGGGAGAACAACAGAAAGGAAACGACCGGAACTTTAATGTTGGTACCACCCTGAAATTCGCTGAGTAGAGAACTGAGGAAAACCTGTCAGGATGGCCAACAGTAGGACTCAAACTCGTGTTCCTTCACAACGCCGATCACAATTCCGCGACCACAACCACTAAACAAGTGGCCGACTAGATCCTGGTCTACTTTCAAAGTCACTATGCTATCACAGGTGCCAATCGATCACATCAAACACCATTCATTTATAATAGTCCATTGAATATTCAATGAAATACTAATAACTTACCACAATTTTGTAGAACAATGGTGTTTCTATCCACAGAGGTTTTGTAATAGGGCCATCTCCTTGGGACAGGATATTAACACCTCCGTCAGA
Source organism: Lepisma saccharinum (assembly GCA_022664845.1). NCBI lineage: Eukaryota > Metazoa > Arthropoda > Insecta > Zygentoma > Lepismatidae > Lepisma > Lepisma saccharinum. Next base: position 48,335 of record JAGDQP010002098.1, read on the forward strand.
AGGTTTGAAATCTGGAAAACTGCAAAGAAATGTAGAATTTAACTCCTTTAAACAGCAAGAAGGGCAAGGAAAAGGTTTGTAATAAATATATTTATTATTTTTCTTAAAATTTTACACACAATACCGAAAGATATTAGAAGGTTCTATCCTGGCATTCATCTAATGAAAACAGGAAAAAATAAAGGAAAAGAACTGTTACGATGGCAGATTCTTAACATGCAATAATATTATTCATATAAGGATACTTCCTACATATTTTAAAAAACTATAAGTAACATGCATGTGTGAAAATGGGTCATGAAGGTTCTGCTTAGAAAATCCATACAATAAACTTGCACCTGAGCTACTTACTGAAAGAAATGAACAAAGTTAGGGAACTTTATTTATTTCGATTTTGATTTATTTTACTGATAAAGTTAACGCTATATAGCCTTCTCTTCCACAATACCACTTACATGATTAATAGAGTTTTGTATTATACATTGATACACTTCCATCAATGATACAGGCAAAAAACATATAACTAAATTCTCATTCCTCTAATGCATACACATACACACACACACACGTATACATAAATGAAGACACAATCTAGGTCTGATACATATAGTATACTGCAGTCATATTACAAAACCTTGTGAGAAGATTTACTTTAATTTATAGATTTACTCGTACAACTGTGTACACAATATTGTGTGAGGCAATCCGATCGATTTCAACATCAAAGGTAATGAAGGAGAGCAGCTAGAAAATTGTTTCTTCCTTATAAATCTCTGGATTTAATATCTGCTAATAATATGTTACTGTCATTTATTTTGAATATTACACTTGAGTGTTTCTTTGTGAGCCCTGACGGCAACGAGTTCCAGTTGTAACAAAAGCCTTCCTATATTACTAAATGATTATCAAATCTTCTGCTTTTGTTTATTACGTGGGTACTGAAAGAGATCAGATAGATATTGAGGACTAGTTTTCATGACTGTCGAACTTGACAGGCAATGTGAAGCATTCTCTTTGCTTTCAAATCGAGCCAGTTCAGTATCAGTCTGTGGGTGTTAGGTGGTCATATTTCTTAGCCCCGACAACAAACCGTATGCAAGAATTTTGTGCGCGCTGCAGGCGATCTGATAAAGTACTTGACATGTCATTGTAAAGAATGTCCTTGTAGTCGACAATGGGTAAAATTAATGTTTGAACAAGTCATTTTCTATTTTTTTTTTAAAGGTGTGTTAATGTGTATGCACCTGGCATATTTATATATCACCTCGTACCACAAATAGTATAAAGCATTGTGTTTACTTACAATTTTATGTCCTTCAATTCACCAGCATAGTACTTCTTCCAAAACATCTGTACTTCTGAAAAAAAAATCAAACTAATGTTTTAGTAGTCCCATATGAAAGTAAGTTTAAAGAATTGAACATTTTAGTTACCATTATGTAATAATAGTAATAGCAAGCACAACAGACAATAAATTAGGTCTCTTTCATTGAGAAGATACTGGTTACATATTGCTCGTCAGTTGGTGTCCTCCGTAAACTTTATTTTTATATGGGCCAGTCTGATAACTCTGGACTTCGGCCCGTCACGATTCGCCTTTAGCTGTTAAAATCCACACCCATGCCCCTGCCGGGACTCGAACCCGGAACCTTCGAGCCGATGGCCTACCGCCGCAGACCGCTCGGCCACCCGGCCGGCTGGTGACCTCCGTAGCAACCCGTGAAAATGATACGCGTGTAGGAAGGTAGATGTCCTACAGTTGTGACAAACGAGGTTGGTGTTGGGTGTGTGTTCCGTGTGGACAGCATAGGTCGAAAAAAATGGAGTAGCAGCAACGGGTCATTGCATTTGGGCTCTCAACGGGACAAAGTGCTAAAGAAGTTACGGAATTGCTGCTGTATCCCACAATAGAGAGAAACGTGAGTTTAGGAATAGATGAAAACACTATCGACATCACACAGGCATGAGAAAAGTGGTCGAAAAAAAGTGCTCACAGACACTTATAATATCCACCAATCGTTTCTACAGTCACCTGGTCTGATGAGTCCCGTTTCTGACTTTACTTTAAAGATGCCAAATGAAGACCTCAGCACTGACAACTGCATGAAGCCTCCAATGAGGACTGTGTACAATGAGTACATGTGTCCAACTTTATGATATCCGGACTGTCGTATGTTCAGTGAGAACGCAGCGTGTATCAAGAAAATTAAAGTAACTTTAGTATCAATTTCTTTATTTTAAACCATGTATCTCTGTATTAGATTTTAAGAAAGAAACTGAATAAATGAGATGCCCCGTGGAATATGTTGCGACAAATTCAAACATGAGCCATTAACAACAATACTAGGTTGTAATAGGAATATTTACTCATATCCACTCTCACATTCAATGCCAAGTGTCTGTAACTGAATATCGGAATTAATAATTGCATCCGTCTTCCAACGAAATGACGTAAGACGAAAACCACAATCATACAGAAAGAAACGTGGCGAACACCTGTCCACGACATGTAATACAATATCCACCGATTGTTGGAGAACAGGAGCGCCCGGTGAGGCACGTTTCGAGCTTGAAATATCAACTATGAACCAACGCATATTGAATTTCTAAGAGCTACAATTGAGAGAAATATTTATAAATTAATGTGTTATAACGACTCCCGTTTCCAGAATATCAGATACCTACATAGGCTTTTAGAGACTTGTACGTGACAAAATTGAAGAAATATTTTAATAATAATCTGATACTCATTCTTCGCTTTCTGTGTAATAACCTTGTAACTCTTACCCATAGCAATGAAATTACGAAACCACCCTACTGAATCAATTTGTATAAAACTAATAACTTCTCTGACCCGCTCTCGCAGTCAAAGACGACAATTCGACGAGTGAGAGTATAATATTAGGCTCCGTTTATACTTATTTGAACGTTATTATTTTGTGACTGAATTTAAGTTTTGTGCGAACTTAAGTAAACGTTTCTTTCTGGACTTATCCGATTTTGTCTCAGACAACGAATACTCTGCAATAAACTCTAAAACTTCCGTCCACAGACAGTGCGACCATTAGTGACATTCAGAAAATCTGCAAGAACATTTCTCTCGTTTCACAAACTCATAGAACTATTGTGACCAAGACCCAAACTATTTTCAAGTGCGAAACTCAACATCAGCTCCTGCAACTAGGGTAAGTGAGAGTGATTTTATCCAATATGGTATTTGTTTTTGTGTCTTGTAATTGGCATTGATATACGGTGGAGTAATGTTAATTAATGTGTTTAGTTTAGGTCTTTTGTAAATATTGGGTTAGTGACTCTTGGATTTTCCGCAGGGTAGTCCGGCATCTCATGAAAACTGACCTCATTGTTTATGTTATCCCGCAAATATTTTCTTGGTTTATTAGTTGTTAAGGAGCCACCCAAGAGTCACGGCTGGTTAGCCCTCCGTTCTGCCGGGGGCTCGAAAATCCTCTCGCGACGCCATCCACTACGCCCCGCTAGAGTAATCTATTAATTTTAAAAGGCTGGGGGACAGGAAGAGTATTTCTTTTGTTTCTTTATTACTTCCAAAAAGTTGTTTCGCGTTAGCATATGCGTTTGCCAAAAAACAACAAACAGATGATTCAACCAGGACTAATAGGAATGTGGGATGGATCACAGTCCAACAAACCCGACAACCTATGTCAGATGCTAGATGAATAACATATCGGGCCGCTTCTATTGTCGGAAGCTTTCTCAAGAAAGGAAAACAGATTTCCCCGGTTCAAATTATAACTTTCAATTTACCACACTTCCCTTGTGGTGGATGGAAGAAATGAACGATCTTTCTTTCTTTCCTTCTTTCTCTCTCTCTCTCTCCCTCCCGTAGCCATGCCTTGCTTGGAGTGATGAGAGGATGCTACAGCAAAACAACGCTATAAATTAAACTTGTAGCGAACGATCCAATGTGGGCAGAAAAAGAACGTGTATTCCATTATTGTATTGTATATAACTCTCACAGTAACTTTTTACCTTGGGACACAAGTACTTCTGTTATTTCACGCTTCATCCCTTAATCTAAAACAATGTTATTCACTTTCTATTGCATTGTGATGTCTCATTTCGAGTAAAGGCAATGTCCCGTCGATTTATCTTTAAAAAAAGAAGCTGCTATTCACCATCAATATCAGTTTCTCTTTTGAACGGTATGCAAGCAAACATCTTGTTACGAAGGGGGTGTGTTTATAACTACAAAATTGTTGTCCTTCCTTTTTTGCCTCTCTTAAACACCATCTAAAAGTTACGACCGAGTTTTGCCCAAACATTACGTATAAGAGAAAGGGAGGAAATTATTTGTCAATAGTAGCTTTTGTTTTGCCACAAGACAAAAAGAAATAATAATAATAATAATTTCTAGCACCCATAAATTTTTACGAAAGATAGCAATAACTGTGGTGCTTGAGAAACGGGGGTGGGGGGTGGGTGAATACATGCATACCTAAAACCCCTATTTTTTAATATTTTTTGTCATTTTAAGCTGTTTCGCAAATTTCAAGTTTCCTTTGACATTTTCATTTTCTTGAAGGGAACATGCGGTTACAACTACACTACAAAAGAAGAGTGGATGAAGGAGGGGGTGGAAGATACGAGGAAACATGCTTTCTTTCAGTATCGGCTTTTAGCAACGACCCTACATAAAAATACAGACAGAAGGCCATTGATGAAGAAGAAAAAAAAAAACTTGAGGTTCCTTTTCAAGCTTTGTTTCCTTCCAAAACCGAATTCGGACTGTCCGAAATCAGACTTTCTGTTTGGACTCGGACACTAAAATGTCCGGACCTCGGATAGTCTGAGTCCGACGAACAACCCTACCATCTAACTGATAATACTACTCTGGGGTCACACTTTTAGGGACGAAAACCATCGAATGCATTGAGTTAAACATGTCTCTGACTAGTTGGACGAAAATACGGGACTTCTCACATCTTCCCTGATCAACAAAGTCCCTAGATTTAAATTTAATTTAATATCTGTGAGACTATTTGGAACAATGTATCAAGCAGAGACGTACACATCCGAGGAACCTCGCCAAACTTAATTAACAGTTTACACCAGAGTACCTTCAAAATGGATGTTAACTACATTTACGTTTTTGTAGAGTCCATGCCACATCACATTGCTCTGTGTTTCACTCCACGGGAGAACCTATTAAGCATTTTGTACACGAGTCTAATTTTTTTCCGCTGTGCGTACTTTGGTATTGCAACGAGGTTCTGTTGAGGTATGAATGACCTTACTACGTAAAATACTGTTTCAGCATAATTGTTACTGATACACAGCCCCAATAATATAAATAATATATAGGTAGTAAGTTCTGAATTAAGAATTTATTTAAAAGTGCTACTCAGATAAAGACAACAGCTATATTTTTAACATAACATACGTTATATTAAACGCTAGTTGTGAAGCTACAGCCACCTAGTGAGATGGTGATGAAACAAACGAAGAGTAAAATCGTCACTGGTACGAGTTGCTAGCTCAGTCTGACTGGAGTACTGAAGTTCACGATGGATCGATCTTGCGAATCAAGAATGCAATATGAGGTGCATAAATCGTTTCCGAATCTATAACTACAACATATATTTCTTAAAACCTCATATTTCAATGTAAAATACTGTACTGATCACATTCTTCCCGAAAACAATACTTATCTCCAAACATACACAAACTTCATACTACAAATTCCACTGTACGTCCTCTCATACTTTCGATAGCACTCCAACTTTAAAATATCCAAATGGACCCACGCACTCCTCAGACATCAATAGTGTACTATCTGTCACGCCAATAATTGAACCACATGACAATATTTAGCAAGTATAAAGACGTACCTGTTGGTTCTCTTGTCTGAGGTACATAGAGTTGTACATTTGGGTCAACATAACGATCTGTCACAATGTTGAACCTTCTTCTCTTCTTGGATTTCTTTTTAACTCCACTGGTATCCGATACGCTTGCGGTTAAATCTACAATTTCCGTGGATACTTCACTAGCCGTATTTCTACTCTCATCTGGTCTCTCACACTCAGGTGCTGTTTCATCTGAAATACAAGCAGCATTTCCACTCTCTTCTGGTCTCACACACTCGGTTGCGGTTTCATCTGAAACACAAAGAATAAACATTATTTCAAAAACAATTGCAACCCATTTCTCTCTTAAAGCTAATTACATATTATTTGTGACATTTAGGATGACATTTTATTAGAATTTGTTTACAACATAATGGAATCAAAAATTAAGCTGTAATAAAGCTTAACTTGGCTTTAACGAATGTTTACTTTGAAATGTACTATTACCTACATGCAATAATGTTACCATTATTTACCAAGCCCATGTGTCTTAGAGGCAGTCGTTCACTTCAAATCAGCAGACAACATGAGGCAGGTTAAAGTTATTTGTCTTTTTTCTGTTTTGGGGATTTTCCCTCGATCACAAACAAGGTGAAAATTGGGAATATTCCTAGAACAGATCCTCTGGATCTCTTTTACCTCTTATTTTCTCTGAAACTGTACGCACTGAGAGGTATCAATCCTCGATCTGAGACAGCCTTAGGTCTTAGATGCCAATATACTTTATTTTCTGTGGCCTGGACTGGTAGGTGTGTCATAAGCCCATCACATATTTGAAGGGTGAACTCCCTCAGCGAGCACACTTCCCTGGAAAGGCGGTGGCTAGGGCCTAAGGTACAATCCCGGCATTCGCCTCATGAAACTGAAAAAATGGAAAAAGCTCAGTCGAGATGGCTGACAACAGGACTCAACCTGCTTTTCTCCCCATTGCCGTTACGAAGTCTGCAATTGTATTCGCTGAACCACGGGGGATAGGTTTCATGCCATACAATTTAGAAATATAAATCAAATTAAATTCCCATTATTCTTTGTTTAGAAATCAACAACCTCTCTAAGTAATATACAGTATGTCTGCTTCACGACTATCTTTACGTTCCTGAGATTCTGGGTTCGAATCGAGGCTCGGTCATAGATGCTTGTGGAGTTTAAAAATACAACTAACAGGATCGAAACGAACCGAAGCCATTAGTAACAAAAATGTCCCGAAAATGAAATGTTCACCTAAGCTTATACAACTATCTTCACATATTACGCTCTATTTCAATCACCTATCAAATTCTCTCTCTGTGGCGATGTAGCGAGCCTAGTCTCCTCTGTGTCTACATTTTCAGCTGACTCTTCTCTTTTCTCGGATTCGTCTGGTGCTGAAGAGGTCACTTCCATAATCTCGTTATTACTATCTCCTGGAGTCTCAGTATGTTCTTTATCTTCAGATTGTGATTCACCTAAAAATTATTAATAAATAAGTTCTAACGTTTAGTTAGTTACAAAAATAGGAACTATAAAAAAAACAGATATTTTAATATACAGTAACTTCTTACAAAGTTAAAGCTTTGTTCATAAAAGAATAAATTCTAGTTCCTATATTGTAAAAAAGAAAAGTTACCTTTATAAAAAAGCAAGTGATCAAATTATTAGATAGACCGCGATTAGATAGAAGAAACTTTAGGCAGGCGGATTGTAATGAGTTATACTGGATGCTTCCTCCATAAGTGGGGCGGCATAATCGGAAAATCGTGCACTTTGTGATACAAACATAAAACTTGGAATAATGAAAGAGTACCATATTCTGAACAAATCTGAATATAGGGCTATTCCAGATTTTACCTTAAACACTTTTGGCGGCCATCTTCTAACATGGCAGTACAAATACTCAATTTCTGAAAATACAGCATTTTTTTTTCAGTCCCTTGAAACTCCTATTCCGTGCCTTTGTAGCGCCTAGTTCTATTCATTAGATAACATTACATCAACTGTACATTTCAGAGTCTTCGCGAGGCCTGGAGCCCGGACCTTTCACTATCACCAGCTAACAGATTCTCCAGTTTTTGAATGTCTCCCCTTACATCGGTTATCTGACGATTGTAGTGGATCAACGTCCACAGTATGTATCGCGTATGTATATACGGGTTTTTTGTGTGGTTGTCAGTTTACCGTGCTTGCTCAATATCAAGGACCTTCAAAAAATCTCTTTTCGTATTTGTGAGAGTTGTATACACTGTGTGTACATTATGTGTTCATCTCTCATTAAGTGTCGGTTTACTATATAGAACAACTGGCCTTAATCTGTTATGTGAGGATGTAGGTTCCTATGGACTCTAGTAGATATCTGTACGGGTTTATCCGTTTCCTGGTTTATCACTTAAAACTCTAGTTTTAGATACATTTGTGCCACTGATTTGTTTAGAATTTATTTTAAAATTATTTCGCTTGATTTAGAACGCTTTAATTTTGCGCTCACCCTCCCGCTTTTGTCCCAGCTCTGTGTTGCCCTCTGGTACATTAATTGTTACCATTTTCCTTTTTGGGATTGAGGTTCCCAATCACTCTCTCAGCTTCTTTGATGGCGCCCAGCTCCTCTGAATTCTGTAATACTATCCTTCAATTGACTTAAGTGGTTTTTATCTCCTATTTTTCTCCCTTGTCGTTTATCTTTTGGGCATGCTCATAGGTTTTGGCCCTTAAAATGGTCGATTTCGTGTTTCCGTATAGCTATAATCCATAATCCACGTGATCTACCCCCTACCATTAACACATCCACACGTTGTCTCTGGAAAGGAGCTTTCATTAAGGACTTGAAAGCCAAACTGAAACCTGGTCTAAATCTGCAGTAACTTTTTTTTCTTCTCTTCAGGTCTACACCCATACTTCCCCTCCTTCCCTGCCATACAACTTTCTTTATAGCGTTTCCTATACTTACTCCCACTTTTTGTGACTGACTTGACTCCCTTTCATTGCGTTTTCTAAACTAACCCCATTTTTTCTGGCTGCGTTTTCTATACTGTATCCCACTTTCTCCGATTACGTTTTCTATATTGTATCCCACTTTCTCAAACTGCTTTTTCTATACTGAATTCCATTTTTCTGACTGTATTTCCTTTACTGAGTCCCAGTTTTTATTATTATTATTTATTGTACTCTGCTCAATTTTCAACACAAAAACCAAAACCCGTTTACCATCGGTATTAGGCAAGCGGAGAACGTCATCCACTGTTTTTGTTGTGGACGTTCGCCATTTTCTTTTTCTATCTCTTCGAATTGTGCACGTAAGGTCAGTGAAGTTCTTTCTCTTCTTCAACTGAAGACGCCAGAAGCCGAAAATTTTAAGTAACTTTATAGTGTTATGTGATAATTTGCACGTGATCTTCGTCAAGATACGACGTAAGTACAACTCCTTTCCTTTCCATTCAAATTTCACCTATTATATTGCCTATCCGACCTTCTCCTATATGTACTTTGACAAAATGACGTCTCCTTAGCACAAGTCCCGCACCTGTCCGGCCCGTCCATTTTTTCTCCTACCATGTGAAAAAGCTTTTGCGAAACGTTGCCGCTTTTCTATTGTGTTTGTGAAGTTGGTGTACGCCTGTCTTGGTGTTCTAATATGTAAGTACCTTTTACTACCTTTTTTACCATCTTATATAAAATTTTAAAGAGGAGAGGAATTGTATTTAAGTAGTATCCTGACAAAGATCACGTTCACAATTTCACACTATAAAGTGACTTATAATTTTCGGCTTCAGCCGTCATCAGTAGCAGACAACAAATTAAAAGAGAAATTGTGAACGTGATCTTCATCAAGATATTACGTAAGTACTATTCCTCTCCTCAGAAAATCTCCGATTTTATCACCATTAACGGGCCCCGTGAGGGCATATCCGAAATTTTCATAAAATACCTAAGTCCAGACAGCCCACGCACTCCTACTTTCTACCTACTACCAGAGATTCACAAACCCGGTAACCCTGGCAGACCCATTGTGGCCAGCTATAATTCTCCTACTGAAAATTTCCGCTTTCGTTGACTCCTTCCTAGTAGCCACATGTTCAAGTGCTGCCTACTTACATACGCGATACCTACTACTTCCTTGAAATAATCCGTAAATTACTGCCTCTCCCTTTCGACATACTGCTTGTTACTAAAGACGTTACTTCCTTGTACACCAACATTCCTCATGTTCATGGACTTGCAGCTTTGAAATTCTTCCTCAACCAGAGGACTAAATCTCATGTCCCAACAACAACTTTGCTTCTAAATCTAGCCAACCTAGTCCTTATCTGTAAAGACTTCACTTTCGAAAACAAACATTATCTTCAAATCCGAGGCACAGCCATAGGTACAAGAACTGCCTTTTCCTACGCCAACCTGTTCATGGGCAAACTTGAACACGATTTCATACAAATCCAACCGTTGACTCCTCTACTTTTGATACGTTTCTTGAACGATGTACTAATGCTGTGGATTCATGGTGAGGCAAGCCTCAAAGCGTCTCTAGAACAGCTGAACCAGTTCCGTGTTGTCCAGTTCACTTGGTCCATCTCAAACACAAAAGTCACGTTCCTTGATGTACACATCACTTTGGTAAATTACATCCTTACCACTTCCGTTCAAATAAAACCAACCAACCACATGCAATACTTGCATTATTCAAGTTCCCATCCTTACCACACCAAAAAAGCTATACCCTTCTCCCTTGCCCTCAGAGGACAACGCCTGAATTCCACCATCCCCGCAATCGAAAGCTACAACCAACGCCTCCAGGAGGCTCTAGTCAACCGAGGCTACCCACTTAACCTCGTAACGAGATTCGACATGAAGCCACACACACGCAACCCACTCATACTCCCAACACCAACCCGAATCCTGCCTTAATCACACAATTTTGTCCTAAACTTACCAAAATCAAATAAATTCTACATCCCCACTTCCATACACTCCAATATGATTCCGATACCAGATCTGTCTTTCCCACCAAGCCGAGATTAGTATTTCAGCATCCTCCCAATCTTAGAAACATCTTGGTCCACACTAATCTTTCGTCTCATTTGCCTTCAGTTCCCGTCCACAAATGTAACAGCGCTAGATGTAAAACGTGTCCCATCCTTATTACGTCTCCATCTATCTCTATCAACACAGCCAATGGCAACTTCACTCTACATCCCAAAGGAACTTGTCAAACTTCAAACGTCATATATATCCTAACCTGCATACTCTGCCCGGCATTCTATGTGGGAGAAACAGGTGGTCCTTTGAATCTCCGTGTCAATAATCATCTCCACTTTTCCGTCACCAACGGACCCAATTCGCCAGTGTCTACACACATGCAACTGCACAATGACTTCGATGACAATTTCCGTATAGCTATAATCCATACCCTATCCCTAACCACAAACACATCCACACGTCGTTTCTGGGAAGGAGCTTTCATTCAGGGCTTGAATGCTTAACTGACACGTGGTCTAAACCTGCAGTAACTTTTTTCTTCTCTCCTCGTCTACACCCACACTTCCTCTTCCCCCCTGCCATTGTTTTTTTTTTCTTTTATCCATACTGACTCCCACTTTTTGTGATTGACTTAGCAACCTACTCCCTTTTCATTGCGTTTCTTATACAATATCCCACTATTTCCGGGGGTGCGTTTTCTATACTATATCCCACTTTTCCGACTGCGATTTCTATACTGCATTCCACTTTCCTGATTACGTTTTCCTTACTGAGTTCCAATTTTTTTTATTGTGCTTAGCTCAATTTTCAACTCAAAACGCCATTTCCAAAAACCATTTCCCATCAATACTTGGGCACACGCAGAACGTCGTCAATTGTTTTTAATGTGGACGTCCGCCATCGTCCACGTGTGTGCACTCTTGCAATGAACTCTTTTCTTCTGAATAACTGAGGATGCTGATCACTGATGTCGAAAATTTTAAGTGACTTCATAATATTGTGTGTGTAAATGTGTACGTGATTTTCGTTAAGATATTATGTAAGTACAAAATCGTTTCCTTTCTATTAAAATTTCATCTATTATACATATAATAATTCATAGCCATATTCAATTCACTACTCGATGAGGTCTCTCCTGAAGGAAAGAGTTGGTCTACTGCTCCCACGCTGACCAGACGTGTTGGAAGAGGAGAGCCAAAGCTCTCAACTGTGATCGACTGTCTTTTATTCACAGCAACTCCACAATTGCATCACGATGCTGGGTGGGCACCGTTTCAGACCCTCACGCCTTGGAAAAATTTCCTATTGAATAACAATACTGAATAGACAGATATATTTTCAATTTAACTATATGAGTTTTTCTAGCCTTTGTTATGTTTCAGAAGAAGCAATACTTATAGCTTAATTTGTCCCGGCGACAAAGTTGTTATTTGTTAATTTTCAAGGTACCAGATTAAGCGTATAGTCATGTCCCACTTGAGTTGATTCAACTGAATGTTGTTAAGATTTGTGAAGTTGAAGGAAATAAGGGAAGAGAGATAAAAACAATAAAAACTAGAAATAACATGCTGCATCTTTATGGTATACACCCTCCATTCCGAAAGAAACCGAACTGTTGAAAACAAATAGTACCACTAGTGCCATCTGTTGTAATATTTTACCGGTAGATGGCGTAGTCCCTCATTGACAACTGGTATAAATGTCATGACATTTGGATGCACGGCAACAAAGTTATTGCGTTTCAACTGTCAGTGTGTTGTGTACATTGGTCGGAAAATGAGTTTCAAACAACGAGCTGCAATTGAGTTTTGTGTTAAACTGGGTAAACCTTTTACTGAAACGCACCAAATGCTACAAAATGCATATGGTGATGAGTGCCTATCCCGTACGCAAGTTTACGAGTGGTTCAGGCGATTCAAATCGGGTAGAGAGACGCTGGATGATGACGAAAGATCAGGCCGTCCCAGAACCGGATTATCGGAAGAAAACATCGAAAAAGTGCGTGAATTCATCAAACATAACAAAAAAGCGTCGGTGAAAGTTATTGAAATGGAATTAGGCATTCCTCAAACAACCGCATACCGCATTTTGACCGAAGTTTTGGGCCTTAAGAAGGTTAATTCGCGGTTTGTACCACACAAACTCACCGAAGACCAAAAAGTTGATCGAATTGCGCATTGCAAAGACATCGTTTAAAGTGCTCGGCAGGATCGAAACTTCATGAAATCGATTGTAACTGGTGACGAGACGTGGTGTTTTGAATATGAGCCCGAAACAAAGCGGTAAAGTGCTGAATGGAGAGCGCCGGATGAAGGACCACCCAAAAAAAGTCGCTTGGTGAAGTCAAAAGTTAAGGTGATGCTGATTTGTTTTTACGATTCAAAAGGAATTATCCACAAAGAATTTGTTCAGCCCGGCCAGACAGTCACTGGAGAGTTTTACTTGGGCGTCATGAAGCGTTTGCTGGCAAGAATTCGTCGTATTCGGCCCGAATATCGAGAAATCGGCAGTTGGACTCTTTTGGACGATAATGCACCATCACATCGTTCGCGACTTGTAACTGAATTTTTGGTCAAAAATCACATTATTCGTTTGCATCATCCGCCCTATTCACCAGATCTCGCTCCGTGCGATTTCTATCTGTTCCCGAAACTGCATTTGGCGATGAAAGGAAAGTGGCACGCATCGATTGAAGCCATTGAGAAGGCGACGACCGCCGTCCTAAAGACCATTCCAATAAAGGACATGGAGAAGTCGTTTGACAACTTGTTGGAGCGTGCAAATATGTGTATCGATGCAGAAGGGGAATACATTGATTAATAAAAATGATTTGTTCCAAAATGTACATTGTTTTTTTGTTTTTTTAAAACGTTCGGTTTCTTTTGGAATGGAGGGTGTATTATAAATGTTTGGTATGCTCGTGTTCATCTACTGTCGTAAGAATTTCTTGCACACGTTTTATTATTATTTTTAACAACTCTATTAGAATTTCACATAGATAACCAAATGTCTTGGTCGATTAGCTTACTTTTTGACCGAATCTGTCGATGACAACATTCATTGGTTGACAAGCATAAAAACACGTGTTTCGTAACGTTATTTCTAAGAAGTTTTTGCTTGTCAAAACATTTTAAGCACCGACATAATCAAGTAAACAAGTAAAATTAAAACACAGTTAACATGATAGAAGCAATGATTTCCTGTGACTTTTTCTTTTAAAGAAATTAAAGTCTTTTTGAAGCAGACACAATATTTATTAATGGGATTCTTTTATTTCTGTTTCAACGTTCCTGCTCTGTCAAAAATTAACAAAACAGCTGATTTCAACGTCGAAACATCGCCGCAAATGAACTTCAAGAAACCGTACCAATAAAAGATTTAAAAAAAGCTACTCCTTAACACTCATTAAACAATCCCCACTTGATGATCTATTTGAGGCACACTCCTACCTTCGGATGTCTGCTACTGAGCACAAACTTTCCTTAAATATGTCTGGAGTTGGAGATGACAGTTTAGTGTTTTCGTTATCAGTATGTTCCTTACATTTCAGTTCTGCTACAATATTATAACTCCCATTAAAATAAAGTTTTAAATGTCGTCCTTTAGTAAGTATTTGCTCCAAATCAAACTGGCTAGGCCTTCGGGGGAGTCTTCAGGCCGTCTTAGAAACGTGATGAATGTGTTTCAGTAGTTTTATCTGCTGCGGATGGTCTGAGAAAGGCCTAGCTGGTTTGAATTGAAGCAAATACTTAGAGAACAAATTATAACAGTTGAAATTTTGTAAATGGGTTCTCTGTGCATTTAAAATGGCTTTACCTGAAACTAATTAATTAATAATAAATGGATTCTGTGGTTTCAACCTTTTAGAACCAAGCCTCTTGGTGTTTGTAGCACCACTCAAACAATCCACCTCTCTTGATTTGTATGTCCGTACCATTGTTAAAGAATCTGACGTAACATCCACGGACTTGATTGCCATTGGAAACCACTTGGTTACTAGATAATCATTCAACAGCATTTGACATACATAACGTTTTATTATTCTTTTTACCATAGTTGCACCAAACTCATAAATATTATTAATTCATGATTACGACTTCACTACACAACAATACTAACACCAATAATGTAACATATATACACTATTTATCTGTCTGTATGATGCTTTCATTCTCACATACTATAAACCCTTACAACCAAAGACTAAAAAAAACCCAGAATATCCTTCCTGGTTCATATTCAAGCAATTTCGCTACGCCACTTCTTCGAAGTCTATTATTTATAAAAAATCACCCCTTGATACTACTCATTTCTTACTACAGTACCACCCTACCTTTCTCTTGCTAGAAACTTCTTGACCTTCTTTTACCCTCACCTGCTTCAAATGAGCATTCTTTAAGTGCCCTACAATGATTTACCACAGACTTCCTTATCTACCTAATTGTATTCCTAGAACCGGACCTAACAACTTTCCTCTTAAAGCCTCCTGATATCTACAGAAATCCAATTGTAAAACACGACCAATGTTCGATACTTTACGCTTCCCAACTCCAGTCTTCAATATTTGGTACCTGCTCTTTCTCAGAACTAATTTATCTACTCAACTGCATGTAACCAGCGGCCTTCTATGTCGACAAGATCAGCTCTTCATTAACTTTGCGTATCAACAACCAACATCATTCCTTTAAACCTCTACTCAAAATTTACCCATATCTTAACATATCTCTCACCACGGTATTTCTTTCAACCACTGTTTATAAAATGTAACTTTTCATCTCATTTTAGTGAACCTTACTCCAAGCTCTCCCTAAAACCCTTTCGTTTCTGCCTATGTTCTCTTATTTCTTTCCAACTCTCTTCACCTCTTATACCATTACTATCCGCGAGGCGCCTTTGGGAGTGATTTCCTGCTTCAATATCACCTATAACCATAAAATTCCTTGCCTACATTTTACGAATATCCCTTAAGATAAAAAATACTAATAACTGACACACATGACAAGATTTAGTAAGTTTAAACACGTACCTGTTAGTTCTCTTGTCTGTAGTTGTACATTTGTCGCAATGTTATGGCTTCGTCTCTCTCTCTCTCTCTTCCTCCTGCATTTCCTTTTAACTTTACTGATATCCGATACGCTTTGTGGTCTCTCACACTCAGTCGCCGCTTCATCTAAAACATAAAGAATACACATTATTTCAAAAACAACAGCAAGATCCTCTCATATTATTTGTGACATGTAGGATGGATTTTTATTACAATTTATTTAAAATGCAATAGGATTAAAATTAAGCTGATTCAACTTAACTTGTCTCTAACGAATGCTTACTTTGAAATATATTATTCTCTACATGTAAGGATGTTCCTGTTATTTACCAAGCCCAAGTGGCAACAATACAAACTTGGGAGCTTCTAAGAACGAGACTTACAACTTTCATTTCAGTGGGCTCCGAACCACTGTATTCAATTTACTCTCACCGGGTTTGAACCTTTAAATAGGCGCACCACAGACAAGGTGCTAATCAACCGAACATTAGCATTTTCTTCTATTTATTTCATCCAACAACTTGGCATTCGATGTTTTGAGTTGGCCTAGGTAAACATACTCATCAACTATGCCTATTGTCTCTCTGTTAATCTTTATTTGCATCTTTGCAGCATGCTGATTGTATATTACTACAGTTTTATCTAAATTCATTTTAAGAGCTATTTTCGAACTCTCATTACTCAGTTCTTCCATTCTGGTTTGTAGTTCTTCTGCACACTGTATCATCAGCGAACCGTAGGTAATGATGATATTTGCCATTAATTTTTATTCCAACTTCATTCGTTTAATTTTTGGAACACACTCTCCAGGACCGCAGAAAACAGTTTTGGAGCAATTGAATCTCCTTGCCTTACTCCATTTTCAACTTTAAATTTTTCACTTTCATCATCATGCAGTCTGATGGCAGATGTAGCAGTGGAGTAAATGTTTCGCAGTAACTTGATGTATATGCAATTTCAATGCCTTGATGTTCAAGTGATGTAAGTACTGCTGCCAAAGAGACCGAAGCGAAAGCTTTTTCAAAATCTATGAATCCCAAAAATAGTGGAAGTTCATCTTCATTAGTCCTTTCCAAAACTTCATTCAAAGCTTGTACGTGGTCCATTGTGCTAAATCCACGACGAAATCCAGCTTGTTCCCTTCTCTGGTTAAAATGTTGTATAGAACTGACAGTAAACTAATTGGTCTGTAGTTTTCGACGCGTTCTTTGTCACCTTTCTTGTATAACAAAATCATAACGGCATTGTTCCAACTTCTGGGTATTTCTCTCTCCCTCAGGCACATCGAGAATAATTTCGCAAGTTCCTCTTTCATTTTTTCACCTCCCCATTTAAACATCTCTGCTGTGAGTCCATCTTCTCCTGACGATTTTCCGTTCTTCATCCCTCGAAGTACTTTATCCACTTCTTCTTTTATTACGTCCGGGACTTCTACATCATTTTCTTCCGGGTCTGCATTTCGTAGTTCTTCCTCGTAGTACAATTCTCTGTAAAAAATTTCAAATATGTTTATATTTTCTTCCTTATTTCGTATTACGGTCCCGTTTGGTCTCTTAACTGCAATTATTTGCTTTTTTCTTATCATGAACTGCTGTTTGGTTTTCTTCAAGCTCTTTGTTTTCCTCGATTGTATTTCTTATAAGATTTTCGTTATATCTTCGTACATCATCTCTTATTTTCTTCCTTACGGTTTTCTTTAGTTCTATGTACTCAATCCTTTTTATGCAATTTTCCTCTTCTTTCATTTCCCTTCTTTTCTTCATCAAGAGTTTAGTTTCTTCTGAGATTTTGCTCTCGTTTTCTTTCTGGTGCCTGCTATTTTCTTGTTTCTCTTATTATCTCAGTCAGTATTTTATTTCTGCTATTGATGTCTTCATTCTCTAACTCTTCCAAGACGCTGAATCTGCTGCTTAGTTCTATCTCGAATACCTGTATGTGTTTCCCTAGATTTTCCAGATCTAAAAGTGGCGGTTTCTCTCTGAGAAGCTTCTTTCTCTCAAGATTAGCTCACATCTCACCATATATATCCGAGCTTCTTTTTTTTTGTCTATATGTACACATTTTTCACAGTTGACTAGCTGGTGAAATTTCATTACATTAATTTTACACTATTTTTGCTATCAGATGATTCAATTACGCTCTGGTCACCACCGTACCTATGTTGAAGATACATTGCAAGGATTTCATTGATGTGAATCCCATCAAAACCCAAACCAACCTCACAATCTACTTGCATTTACGCAATGCAAGCGGCCATTATGTATTGCTCGGCGCACGTCTTCAAGATACTTCCACTACTGGCACATCTCAATAAAGGCAATATCGGGCGGAAGAAGGTTCATATAAAGATTCAAATTAATGCCGAGTAAGCGAAAGGCGAGTTAGTTAAAGCCAGCTTAGGTGTCATCCACTTCATCGTTAATACGAACACTGGCACTAGTTCCGCACATAAGATACATGAACAGACGAAATCGGGGCTCGAAATGGAAATTTTTGCGGAACGGAATGCTTTACCTTCGGTAACGTGCTATTGTTTTTACGTCTATGATTTCAATAAAGACGAGACGGAACAGGAAGGTTTCAGATCTTCACGAACTGGGACGACGTTCCGGTTCATTTCGAGCCCTGCACAAAGTAATGCAAAGAGCAAAGGCAGGTTAGTAATCATCCGATGCATTTTGTCATCGCCAGAATGGACACTTTTTAATTCGCGCCCTTAAGTTCCACTAGTGCAAATAGTTCGTCTTCACCGCCCTTTCTGCTTTACTGGACATTAATTCGACACGACATCCCGTACATTTTTCAATATCCACGGACTATATTCCTTTAAGTGCATGTTCCCTCCCAACCAGTTAGTTCAAGCTCTAAATACAATAGTTTTCCAACAGTTATAATACGAACTATTCTACCAAGTCCTAACTGTCCATCAATCTATTGCATAAATAAATAAATAACATAAATAAATAACTCCCATTCAGGCACGTTTTATCTAAACTGATAATTTTAACTTGTATTTTAAATAGATATTTGTATATAGCAACTACTGGTATCAATGCTACGGAGAAATAGCAGTTAAACCCATCCCTATAATGCAAGAGGACGAAATGTGTCCTCTTGTTTAAGGCCAATAACAGCAAATAATAATAGTACTTCCGGTGCTAGGCCAGAAAATCCAGTTTCCTATGTGAAAAAGAAATCTCGTCGGTTGCAGAGGCTCTGAGGTAGTTTAGTCAAGGCCTTTCCAACAACACCTAACGTACCTCTCTACCCCTTGTAGTTCCTGAGATTTAATTTCTGGACACGGAAGGACCATGAGCGATAATAGGTCCCTTTGGCTATAGCTTTGCTACTAAAGGACCTAAAAGTATGGTTGATACCAGCCAGAATACCCTCGGGGTCGCAACACTTGGTACAGATTGAATTTACGATGAGATTTATGTGCTATATTCTTACTATTGAGTGTGACTGGAACTTGCTCTAGTCTGATAGATCGATTTGCTATAGGTCGTGATGTTATTTTTACGGTCTGATTCTGACCTATTATCAGCACCAAAGTGTAGTGAGAGTGTTTATTAAATATTATATTGATTGATTTGTATTATAATTATTTCTTGTCAATTGATCATTCTATTCACATGTTATATGAGAAATGTTGAAACGAAAAGCATGTTAAAGAAACAGACCGATTGATGTCGGAAGCGGCCAGCCAGATCATAGCCTTATATTATTTATTTCAATTGCACCTGTTGTTTAATTACACTATGGTTCAAATTGGATTATTTGTTAAGACCGCTAAACGCACAACAAAACATGTTCATGAAAAAACATAAAATAACATATCTTGCGTGCCTTGGCCTTCTCGGTTTGTTTATGATGTGGTGAAGAATGACAGGAGCTTTGTAATATCTGTTACGCAATTAATATTTTTTATTTTTAATACTGAAATTAATAAAACTGCTCACAGTCATTTTTTACAGGAGGGTGAACAAATAGATGAAGGCAAGTCTTCGTAAGGTACTGTACAACCTTTACTCAGAAGCCTAAGAGTCCTGAGGGGATTCTTACAAATACTTTATGCGCCTCATTCCGTGACAGTATGTCCAATACTGGGTGTCCATTACCGGAACATCCAGAATGTTTCCGTGTCCATTACTGGTACAAATACAAAGTTAGGCAAAAAAGTTATTTAATTTCAAAAAGCGTATGTTAATGAAACTAATGGGTAGAAATCACTACAAGAAAGGATGGAGAACGTGTAACATTCTAATCTGACCAATAAATTTGAACTTTATTCGAGTTAAAAATTATAACGGTGAAAAGTATCCTACAAATGTCTATTACTGGTGCATTTACCTTGCCAGAAAAAAATGTCGTTTACCTAATGTCGCCGATCATTTTTATAATTGATGTAAATTTTAAGTAAAACTAGAATTAGGAAACTCAACTGAATAAATCATAGTGCAAAGAGATCGCAGTAATAGACATCCGCTTTTAACATGAATCAGAACATAGGTATATTGAGTAATAGAAAATGGGTAACCAGAAAAGCAACTGACATTGCACCTTACGTCATCATTCTCAGAATTAGGAAAAAGTGTAAATTCAAACATTAAGAAATCCGGATATGAACTACGGCGAACGTTAGCTAGAAGAACGGGAATTACAACATCCGATAGCAAAGTGAAGGAGCAAACATCAACACTATAACGGGAAATGAAGCAAGCAGACCGACAGCTAATTCACAGTCATCAATTACGAAATTACTATCATGAGCAGTTTCACAACAGAAAAAAACGCCCGCAACCAATCAGAGGCAAGGGAGTATGCTGAATCAGAACTTCTGTGAATCCTGAGTAAGCATTAACAGTGACCGTCCGAAATCAACAGCAGTCCTTAGAGATCATCAGTCTTCAGCGATAGATTCAGTGAGTATAGTTATACGAGTGGCTTTGTCATTCTTCAAAAACAGACAGAACTTTATTGCTTGACGCTGTGCTCGAACTGAGTTAACGGTGCATCGAGTGAATGTATTAAATTTGAACAGTCAACATATTTCGGCCAACAGATTCTACAAACTTCATTAATTGTGGATATGACTTTTAATATCCCCTAGGTGTTTTGGCGTAATAGCTGGTGTTGAAAGGCTAAACAAGTTCTTTTGTTTCCGTAAGTGTTGGTTTCCCAGTGATAATGACAGTTACCTTGTGTGGATGAAATTTTTTCCCTATGCTATGTTTATAGAATCTTAGTTTTAGTGCGGCGATAGGCACTTATACTGTAGCCTGAAGTGTAACATTACTCTGCAAATAATAATAATAACTATAATATCTTCTAGCACAACAAAACTAATTTTCAAAGTAAATTGTGAATTTTCCAGTTTGTACATGGCCATGTTTTATAAACCATGTGCTAGTGCTACTGGGTTCACACAAGGAGAGCAGGCAGGGTTGGAAACTCCCACGTTGACAGATTCGCTCCCAAATTGATTAATCGATGAAGCAGTGTATGCAAATACATTAATTAGATAAAACTGAATGTATCATTAACGTGTCAAACTCAAACGTGCCTGCCATGATCATTTTTGGAGCAGTTGTTAAAGATTATGTTCTTGGCTAGTACTTTTCTCTCACTCAAGATGAAGAGATACAATATGAACGAAGCAGAAGTTCTCAGAAAGTGCATTCTTCCATCAGCAATATTACTTGTCATATTGTGCTTGAATGGGCTCATACACAGCAAAATTCTGTCAGTGGACATTAGCTCCAACGATAGCCAATTATACAGCAATAGGAACTTTGTCTTCTGCCCAATTACAATCATACCAGGTATTTATGCTTCCAATCTAGCTCTTAACACGAATTTCTCGGAAGACGAAGTACAGGGTAAAAATGTGAAGAAAAACTTAAACTTGCACAAACTCTTATTTATGATTTTACTATGTGGAGACGTGCATTTAAATCCCGGTCCAGTGCACAATCAGCGTAGAAATGAATTAATTCTTAAATGTTATTACCAAAATATTCAATCTGTAAACAACAAATTACTAGATTGTGCAATTCATTTACTCTACGATTGTGTTATTCTTAGCGAGACTTGGTTAAATGAAAATATATCTAGTGCAGAAATACCTCTTCCCAGCATTTTAATATATATCGTAATGATCTTTCAGTAACACCCTGTTGTTTGTGGAAATATAGATAGTGTTGGGATCGTATATGACGTGGTAGCACTATCTTAACATATACGATATGATATCATGGTAGAGACCTTATGACCGTAGATCGTTAAATAGAATGGTTATTTGATGAATAAATAGAGCAAGAGCTTATATACGTTTTACCGACACCAGTTTATTATAAAGTTCCTATATAATATATATTTACAATTCGTTGTACAGATAATAATCTGATCGTCCCGAACATGGGCTCTGTAATTACTACTATAGTGGATCACCTCTTGTAATGATTTTAACTTGGGTTTAGGCAAGGAGATTGTTCCTTGAAGGGACACTAACTCCAGTGCGAGCTAGCAGGTAAAGGTGTACCAACCTAAGTTGGGGGTTAAGGTGAGAGTCCTGACTCCAGTCCAAGTCAGGTAGAGGTGACCACTTTTCGGAGCGAAGAAGTGATGCCTTCAAAGGAACAATCTCCTTTCGTGAACCGTTGTTCACGGATGTAATTCATGCTACCTGTAAAGAATTTGTCCCTACAAAGAAATTCCGATCCTCTAAATATCCTCCCTGGTTTGATACAGAAGCGCTGTCTGTTTTGAAAAATAAAAAACTTGCATGGGAGCTTTGGAAGCAACATCCTAATGCACATACTTATAGCTCTTTCTCCCAGATC
The DNA here is from genome assembly GCA_022664845.1 of Lepisma saccharinum. Lineage (NCBI taxonomy): Eukaryota > Metazoa > Arthropoda > Insecta > Zygentoma > Lepismatidae > Lepisma > Lepisma saccharinum. The sequence goes on from JAGDQP010002098.1 coordinate 71,053, forward strand.
AGGCGCTACTCCAAGAAATTGCTTATGGCAAAGTATCAAAATTATATTAACGAGGTAACATCTGAAATATCTAGCAATCCTAAGAGATTTTGATCCCTCATAAACTCAAGAAGATGTCAGTCACGTGTTCCGACAGAGTTAATTTACGATTCGGCTACAGCGGCTGGTGAAAAGAGGGTACATCTATTGAATGAATACTTCTCTAACAATTTCTGTGTCCAATCTCCTCCTTTGCCACCTCCTCAGCTTCAACCGATCTGTTCACATTCACTGTCTTCATTAAGTACATCATCTGATGAGGTAAAATATCTGCTTTCTTCTTTACCTCTAAATCGTTCTCCCGGCTATGATAACATTAGTGCTATTTTTTTACGTAATGCTGCTGAATCATTTAGTTACCTTTTTTCTCGTATTCTAAATAGATGTTTTGCCGAAGGTGTATTTCCTTCTTCTTGGAAACAGGCTAATATTATACCCATTCTGAAATCTGGAGATAAGATCCATGTCTCTTCATACAGACCCATTTCTCTTTTATCTATTTTATCTGTGATGTGTGAAAGAATCATCAAAGATAGACTTTATAATTTTGTCTCACCCTATCTAGACTCTGCTCAACATGGCTTTCTTCCTGGTAGTTCCACTCTTACAAACCTGTCCTTGTTACTCTCTGATGCTACCCAATGCCTGTCCAATAACACACAACTTGATGTCATCTATCTAGATCTTAGTAAGGCTTTCGATAGAATTGATTGTAATCTTCTTTATAAATTAACTCACCGATTCAATATCCATGGTAACTTCCTTTCATTATTGCGAGACTATCTCACTGGCCGCGAACAACGTGTTGTTCTTTCTGGATCATCTTCTAATTTTGTTCCCGTTCTCTCTGGTGTACCTCAAGGTAGTGTTTTGTGCCCCCTCCTTTTCCTTCTATATATGGACGATCTCCCATCGTATCTCTCGTCATCTGAAACCAAAATTCTTCTTTTTGCTGACGACTGTAAATTATTTCGAGAAATCAGATCATTACAGGATGTTGCTGATCTCCAAAATTCCATCTCTGACCTCTTGGACTGGTGTGATGCGTGGAACTTGAAAATAAATCCCTCAAAATCTTCTTTTCTTACCATTTCATTAAAGAGGAATCAAATCCCATCTGCCTATATCATTGATGATAATCCTATTGCTAAAGTTTCTTCTCAGAAGGACCTTGGAGTGGTATTTGACGAAAAACTTATATTTGCTGATCACGTGACATCTGTAACAGTTCTATGCGCTTACTTGGTCTTCTCTATAGATTTACAGAAATTAAGGACCTTTATTCATTGAATATGTTCTACAAAACCTTCATCTCCCCTAAAATTGAATATTGCTCCCCAATTTGGAACATGGCTAGTATTTCTAATCTATCTCATATTGATTCTGATTTGAACTTTTTTCTTGCTATAGTCAAAAGAAGAATACCATCAGTACGTAGCTTAAGCAAACCAGAGTTATTATCCGTTCTTGGTTTCCACGTACCCTCTTCTCGTCGCAAGCTGGCAGATTTGATGTACTTATACAAGATACTTAACGGGAATCTTAGAACTGGAGAGTTGATATCTAAATTTTACTTCCGTGTTCCGTTGCGAATAACCAGAAATAATAACCTCCTTCATTGTACCACGCCTAGGCTAAGTATACTGTAGCGCTCCTTATTCCATAGACTAGTAATTATGTACAATAACCTTGATTCAAATATTGATATTTTCGGATCTGAAAACACTTTCCATCGAACGCTAAATACAAATATGTGAGTTATTCCTCTTGTGTAGCATAATCGTTATGTTATTTATATCAATTGTGTGTTATGTGTTGTTTAAAATTTAATTTCATGTTATTTAGTTTGTAGTAAAGTTATTTAGTTTGTAGTGAAGTTATTTAGTTTGTTACATTGTTATTTTGTTTCTGTCTAAAATGGCAACTCAAGCTGTATCTGAAACTTAATAATAAATAAATAAAATAAAATAAATAATTGAACCAAGGTATGTGCTGTGCAATGTTAGTTATTTAAGAGTATTGATATGAACGTCAGTGAGTGTCACAGTTACAGTCAACAAACATTAAAGTACTTATTGTGTCAAATGTTGTCCGAAGCGACCGATCCTGCGTAATTATATAGAATATAAGTTTGTGTTTACCATATTTCCCCCTCTCGATACAGCAATCGACTAGTTAGAAACAACGCCCATATTTACGATATATTTTAGTTCTAAATTCACATAATCAGCTCTATCATCTGTAGTTGATAGTCGCTTGAGCTTGTTTTATTAGCGGAAAAGCTCGGGACTGTTAAACTAATAAAACATTAATTCTTTCTCAGCGGGAAATGCTAGTATTCCGAGCTTTTTTTTTCTTTCTTTTTTTTTTTTTGTTGTTGTAAAGTAGTTTGTATTAATGGCAATACGTAATATCATTGAGTGACGCTATTATTCAACTGGCAACTGGGGTTTACACGGAGCATATAAAATTACTGGAACGACCTTTATTCTCGGGCAATCAACACTCTTCATTCATAATATGACTGAACAATGTTGCAGTGTATAGTGAAGAAATTAGCTTTTTTTTTTTTTTACTCTTAATAGATCAAGTAGTTTAAGGGAAAACTAAAGCCATCTAACTACTGGATTGAATAAAATAAAGATTTCCTTTACCTGAAGAATCCTGTTCGTGCAGAGCTAATATTTTTCTAAGTGATCTTCTGGTTATCTCTTTCTGTTTTGTCTTCTTGTATATTCCTTCAGATAGAGTGATGTTAGATATCAGAACGGGTTTCATAAATATTGAATTCTGGAAAAAAAAATTACATTAAAGTCAAATAATACCTAAATTATTAGGTAGGTCCTATAACCTACTTTTGCACTTCTCTTCAGCGTTGTCTACTTCATTTGATAAAAATTACGTTCAATTTCCTAAATGTTGCAGTCACAATTACTTAACAAGCTTCAAAACGCCTATACCATCTCACATTTAGATACATCTTATATATACACAGGCATATGTACCCTGTAATGTAAGTACCTTTCTTACCATAAGATATGTATATCTTGGGTATGGTTGGCAACATGGCGTCTTAGCCCTAGTTCCGCACCAGTCCGCTCTGTCCTTTTTCCTCTTCTACTATGTGAAAACACTTTTGCGAAACGTTGCTGCTTTTCTATTGGATTTGTAAAGTTCCTGTACTCCTGTCTCAACTTCCTACTATGTAAGTATACTATTTTTCTACCTTTTTACCATCTTATTTATACAAGGTAAAATTATGATAAAAAAAAAAGGGATTACTGTACAGCTTGTTGTTCTATAGGTGAACATACGCACGCACTAACACTTATAAGTAGAAATCTTGAATATTTCGGTGATTTCACCTTCTTCATGCTCGAAGAGTAACATACACACGTGAGTAGAATAAAGACTAAGACGACACGTAGCGGACGACGCATCGAGTTTAGAGAACAGTTGACTGTTATATAGCACATGTATTTGCGGAGCGTGGAAAATTGGCAACTGTACATCGTGTAAATTCGGGAAGGTAATTGTGGAAGGAAAACTGTTGAAAATGCAGGGCAGATGGTTGTTTTGGGTTATTGAAGGTTAAGACTAGGATATACTTTCGCGTTTTAACCATGAATATAGGCGCCTTCCCACAGACGGCCTGTTGACGTGCTGGTCGTAGGGGGTAAAATGTGGATTATGGCAACCAGGAAAGATAGATGAAAATTGATGTTGTGAGAATCGGTATGTTAGGAGACTGGAACACCCGGTTTGTTGATAGTACAAAAGCGACGATGGTGATTAATACGAATGTGGAGAGCACCACCTGTTTCCCCCACATAAAAGGCATCACAGAACTTGCAGGTTAGGATGTATATAACATTAGGGGTGTGGCATGTACCCTTGGGATTTAGGGTGTACCGGTCATTAGCAGTATTAGTAGTATTGATAGTGACAGTGGGAGAAGTGATGAAAATGGAGCAGGTCCTACATCTGGGTCTCTTGCACATATGGGCGCCGCGGTTCAGGGTGGTGGAGAGGAAGGTTTCGTACGGACCAAGATGTTACTAAGGTTAGGAGGATGTTGAAAAACTAATCTTGGTTTGGTGGGGAAAACTGATCTTGTGTATGGGTCAGATTCGAGACCCACTTATTTTCCAACTGCACTATAGTCTTTCTTCTCTCAGAAATTTAACCTTGTAGGTCGGAAAATAGATCTTCTATGACTCTAAGTGTGTATATATTTTGACGCACCCGTTAGTATCCTTTTTTATATATATATCACTAACATAAAGGAAAGCCGGGAGGACAAATTTAAGGTAAAATTATGATACGAAAAAAGGTATTATTTACAGCTTGTTGTTCTATAGGTGAACATACCCACGCACTAACACTTATAAGTAGAAATCTTGAATATTTCGGTGATTTCACCTAATTCTTGCTCGGACAGTAACACACACACACGTGGGTAGAATAAAGACTAAAACGACAATGGCGCTACGTAGTGGACGACACATCGAGTTTGGAGATCAGTTGACTGTTATATAGCGCATGGATTTGCGGAGCGTTGAAAAATTGGCAACTGCACAGCGTGTAAGTTCGGGAAGGTAATTGTGAAAGGAAAAGTGTTGAAAATGCAGAGCAGACGGGTGTTTTATAGTTATTGAAGGTTAAGACCAGGATAGATTTTCGCGTTTTAATCATGAATAAAGGCCCCTTCCCACAGATGGCGTTTAAAATGTGGATTATGACAACCAGGAAAGATAGATCAAAATTGGTGTTGTGAGACTCGGTGTGTAAGGAGACTGGGGCATCCGGTTTGTTGATAGTACAGAAGTGACGATGGTTATTAATACGAATGTGGAGAGTACCACCTGTTTCCCCCCACATAAGAAGCATCACAGAACTTGCAGGTTAGGATGTATATAACATTAGGGGTGTGGCATGTACCCTTGGGATTTAGGGTGTACCGGTCATTAGCAGCATTGATAGTGACAGTGGAAGAAGTAATGAAAATGGAGCAGGTCCTACATTTGGGTCTCTTGCATGTATGTGCGCCGGTTCAGGGTGGTGGAGAGGAAGGATTCGTACGGACCAAGATGTTTCTAAGATAAGGTGGATATTGAAAAACTAATCTAGGTTTGGTGGGGAATGCTGATCTTGCGTTTGGGTCAGATTGGAGAATGCAGAAATGAGAGTGTACATAAAAAAAAAAAAAAAAAAAGTTTCCTTAGCCCCTGTATCTGGAGTGAAGTAATAACGCCAGTCTGGAGAATGTTTCCAGGCGAATTTCTACTACAGAACCCCTATTAGCCTCCTGTAACACTACTACTTTATTATTTATAAAACCTTTGCCGACATTTTTGAATACAGTGACCGACGAATATTGCGGCAAAGAAGCGAGGAACCGCTATATACAACCTTTGCTACAGAAGTTCCACCTTAATTCCGCCATAATAAATAAGACGAAAGTCAATAAAGTTCCAGGACCGAAGTCTACATTTCAGAAGCAGTTCCGTTCCAGTTGTGCCGGTTGATTCTAACCAGTTACGGGTTATGTGTTTTGTATAACAGCGGTACTGATGGTGGTTACACGAAATTCTGGAAGATGAGAAGGTGGCGCATAGCAATACACAGTTTGTTGCAGTGGCACAATTTTCCTTGGTGAAAATGGAAGCGGAACAGCGAGTGAACATGGATGAAGCTAGTGTCAAGTTTTATGTGAAGCTAGATAAGAAAGCCACGGAAAGTATAACCTTCTTCAGCAGCCCTACAGCCAGGTATCATAAAAAATCCGTGTGTTTTTGAATGACATGTGAGATTTGTTCAGGAAAGGGTATCACTGAAAAACTATCCAAAATCTGGACAGATGTCAACAACGCATACAGCACAAAATGACTGCATCACAAAAAGGATGCAAGACTGTCGTGTCACTATGATATACGAGGAACTTGGTGTCAATAGATTTGCCTGCCACCTAATTTACGGTAGGAGTTGGGAAAAAAAGGATCTTAATGCAAGAATAGTCCCGCATTCTGCATTCCCACTTCCATATACTCCAATCTGGCCCCGATATCATATCTGTCTTTCCCAGCAAGCGGAAATGAGCTTTTCAGTATCCTCCCAATCTTAGAAACATCTCGATCCACACTAACCCTTCGTCCCATCTGCCTTCAGTTCCTGCCCATAAATGTAACAGTGCTAGATGTACAACCTGTTCCATCCTTATTATGTTTCCATCTATCTCTATTAGCACAGCTGAAGGCAACTTCACTCTACATCCCAAAGGAACCTGTCAAGCCTCAAACGTCATTTATATCCTAACCTGCACATTCTGCCCAGTATTCTATGTGGGGAAAACAGGTGGTCCTTTGAATCTCCGTGTCAATAATCATCGCCACTTTTCCGTCACCAAAGACCCGATTAGCCAGTCGATAGATACACGCAATTGCACAACACTGACTTCCTATCCCTATAATGCATACCCTATCCCTAGCACAAACACATCCTCACGTCGCCTCTGGGAAGAAGGTTTCATTCAGGCCTTGAGAGCAAAACTGAAACCTGGTCTAAACCTGTAGTAACTTACTTTCTTTTTTCTCTCCTCAACTACACCTACACTTCCCCTTCGTGCCTGTTCATTCTATTTTTTTTTTTTTTTTTTTTTGCGTTTCTTATACTATATCCCACTTTTTCTGACTGCATTTTCTAAACTAATCCCACTTTTTCTGGCTACTTTTTCTATATTGTATCCAACTTTCTTCGACTGCGGTTTCTATGCTAAATTCCACTATCCTGACTCAGTTTCCTTTACTAAGTCCCAGTATTTATTATTAATATTATTATTTATTGTGCCTAGTTCAATTTTCCATTTCCAAAAACCGTTTCCCATCAGTACTTGCGAACGCGCAGAACGTCGTCAATTGTTTTTTATGTGTATGATATATATATATATATATATATACACTAACTATCAAATTCTATGATGCCTTTTATGGGAGGGAAACAGGTGGAGCGCTGAAGATTCGTGTTAATAATCTTCGCCACTTTTGAACTATCAAGAAACCAAAGGAGTTTGGATAGTCCAAACTCCTTAAACACCCAGTCACACAAAAGCAATTTTGATTTATCTTTCCTTGTTACCATAATACACATTTTACCCCTACTACCAGCACCTCAACAGGCCGTCTGTGGGAGAGAGGGGCTTTTATTCATGGCTTGAGTGCAAAAATGAAACCGGGCCTTAACCTTTATTAACACTAAGCCTTCCGTGTGCTCAGCATTTTTAACGTTCCCTTCCACGATCCCCTCCTGAACTTACAGACTATTCCGTAATCAATTGTTCTAGCTTGATGCGTCGTCCGCTGCGTGTCGCCACTGTCCCTCCTGTCTTTTGTTCATTCTACATGTGCACGTCGGTTACCAAACCACGTAAGAACGCAAATGGATACATGCATTTATCAGTAAACCTCGGTCGCTCATTTTGAGATTGGTTAATTGGATATAGCAGGAACGTCGCTCAATGTGAGATTTGACGTGTTCGCAACCACTTTTTTGAATTTGAATTTTATTTAAGGCATTTGGCTCAGGTCGTATGGATGATGACGGTAAAATCGGTGGAATGAAGAAAGCTGGTGAACCCCGAGAAAACCCACGCATGACATAAGCCTACATGGCATGAGTTGGAATTGAACCGACGACCTCAAGCACCAGAGGTGAACCCTCTACCACTGATCCATTGTGACCTGCAACTACATTCTTGTGTTGCTGGTGAATCTTGTAAATGATGAATATATTTATGACCTTCAGCCAACTACAGCTTAGGCAGGGATAGAGTAGGGGAAAGGATGCAGGAAGGAGTCGGCCAGGACCTACGACGAAACGCATTTGACAGATATGACCGATATGTAAATGATGAGTGAGTCCACTGTGTGGCATCAGATTCCACCTCCGATAGTGAAGAAACATCACGACCTAGTTCACTGCCGTCTACAGAAAAACAAGGGACAATTGGAATGCTGAAGGATAGTGAAAAAAACAAAACAAAAAAAAAACAACAACTACGAGGCAGAATCTACGATACTGGGGAAGACTGTAACTGCAAGAAAGAACCCAGTGTTTCAGGAATTCAGGAACGTGCGTAATAAGTAAATATTTTTTATTGAAAACATTCACTGATATAAGACGTACTGAAGGTAGAGATGCTCAAAATTAATTTCTTGTAGGTTTGATTACTCTGCGTCCTGTACAAAGCTCCCAACAACGACGAGACCTATCCACCACGTCAAAATCTACCAAGAAATTCCTGAACTGATAACGCATAGGGAGGCTTTTAATGTACTACAACCGTTCATCACTATGGAAAGAAGATTAGAACGACACATTCGGTGAATCGAAATTGTGGGACGACCTGAGCCTGAGAGGCCTCAAGGCCATAACTAAAATTCAACTCTAAATTGTGGACATAGCATCCCACACTCAGTGTACAAACTCTCATCCACTTTCTGGCGAGAAATGTAACAATGCGAAGAATTTTATACGGTGTTGTGCAGAGGAAGGTTCACAGAAATTCTGCAGTTAACTACTATCTTCACCTAGACAAAGTCGTGAACAAGGACAACCCGACCATAATGATTGAAATTGCATTTTTGGAGTGATTAAAAAACGTTTATTTTACAGAAAGCTATTACCCAACGAAAGCAAGACGATGGTGTTGGCGACAGCGATGCTTCAGGGATTAAAACTCATATTTTATTTTTTCAACAAATTGTAACAGAAAACGGTTATTTTATCTCCAACATAAGAGTATTCTATTATCACACTTTGTACCAAACAAAGATTCATACAAGTACTTTTTCGTTGCATTCACTTTAATGATGCTTATAACAATACACATTACTGTTGCAAGGGAAAAACTATTTGAGTCAACTTAACAGTTATATTATTGACGATGATCCTAGTGAAATAAAATTGTGGATGATGAATGAATTTGTTGATCATAATTTTACACTTCGTCTATATCATTAACACGTATTTTTTTAAAAATAATTCTAACTTACAATTCGCCTCCATATTCACTGTGTGAGTCTGTAAACTCTGAATTTATTTTCCTGAGAATTCTACAAAATGGACTAGGTTGTTTTTCCCGTGTACTCTTCACATGCTGATGAGAGGCAGAAGCTGTATATGAAAAGACACAAAACGATTTAATTTGAAGCTCAGGAGGAAGGCTATAATGAAGAAATATAAAGGAAGACAGTGAAGCTTAGAAACATAAACATGTTTGCCGCCTCGCAAGCCCTTACTCCAAATCAGCGATCCTAAATATTGCGTAATAAAATACTCGGATGAATTAATTAATGAAGCCTTATAAATCCAAGTTAAAAAATATAGACAAAATTATATAAATTTTACCAAAAAATGAATTTTTTTTTTGGGGGGGGGTCCAGACCACCAAATACGTCCCTAACGAGGAGTGTTGTGGTGTGAGAGGTGACGCTACAACTCGGCAATGTTTAATTCCAGGAACAAAGTAAAGCAGAAGTGACTTCTGTTGATTGAATCATTAAAAAATACATTTTTTATACACTTCGACCAATATTCCAGCTCCTATCTCGGTACACTGCAGTTAATATGAGCATCATTTTTTTTTTCTATTACCTCTCTATAGGTCGTAGGTTCTCCTGACAATATTTCAGGTTGGTTTCGATATGATCTCATTGACGGTCTGCTTGCAAGTAATCATCCGTTCTCATGGTCAAGTGGCGGCTAGTGACCGCGGGCTGGCTTTCATTTATAGTTGGGGACACAGAGCGAGTTTATGTTCCGCTTCCGTCGCCCATACAGAATCAGGTTTACCATGGTCTTTCTTAGTCCCTTAAATACGAATACCGACCAAGGTAGTCGTGTGGTCTGTTGCGTTAGGCTAGCCTCTCTAAGGTCCCGAGTTCGAATCCCGCCTGGGGCATGGATGCTTCTGGATTTTAACAAGCATTACACTCGTGTAATTAAAACGGACAGAAGTCAAAAGTAACTAAAAATAGCCTATATAAAATGGTCTACAAAAGTTTACAAATATCGTCACGGCAACTACAACAGAATCCCCATACCTTCTGCGCCGGTTACAGCAAAGTTTAAGACTAACTTTCGGGCTTTTAACTTTACGATGACGTAAACGCCAGAAATACAACGTTTGAATAAATATATTTGTGGGTAATCACTCACATCCTCCTCCTCGTATGAAGATATTTGCAATGGAGCAAAACTAGTTGTGCGCAGAGGAAAGATAAATAGGGTACCTGTTTTACATGGTTCATTTCCTAAGACTTGGTTTCAATCACGGCAGTAGACGAAAGGCCTTAGACTGCAATACAGTTATTGGAGAATGGTTGACGAGAAGGAAGTAATGCCAATTATGGTATTAATTTTCTCCTACGTCGTTTTATTGTATATCATTGTCGCATCATAGTAGTACGCGAACACAAAACTTTTATGAAGATTGTACTATAACAAAACTGTTATTCATGAATATACTATTGCTAAAGCTGGAACAATAAAGTTAAGCGCCAAGCAAAATTCATTTCAACAAAAGTATTCGGAAGAAAACAACACAACTTACGTAAACAAGACAAACAGCAACACAGATGAGACAAGCGGCAGGAGATTTGTGAAAATATCACTTAAGAACTGACCTAGGCGGAACTAGAGAGTAAATCAGACATTTAAATTAGGTTGTTGAAATTTAAATACAGTAAACAATTCGACTACGAACAACTAGTTACTCTGCGCGATCAACCCAATAGTTTGAGATAAGTTGCCATGCAGCTTTTTTGTTTCTTGCTGTTATCTGAAACTCCAATTGATCACAAGTTATCACAGCTTTGTAGTGTGTTAAATTTAAGATATTACTTTTCGATCTTTTTACATGACTACTTGTTGCAAAGTTATGAGCTGTTTTGTTTGAGATCTTAAGACGAGTTTGCTTCGTGGTAGTTTCAAAATTGAACCAGATTTCATTTGTCTTTACATTCTCAACAAACCTCTACACAAACCTAGTCGAGCTCTCTGTCACTAAAGAGATGTATTTTGTCTAACAAGTAACACTATTTCAAGTGGACACTCAGATGTTTAAAATCAGCATAAAAACTGAGTTTGTGTGTAAAAGATTAGGTGCCAATGGTCGAAAAGAAATTGGCGGTAAAAGTTGTGAATAGCATTATTTGTGGTAGCCCAGTTACATACATCTGGCGCTCGTTTACACTCAATGCCGCATACTACTGTTAGAGGTCTAGGTTTTATTATTTTAATAACTTTATTTACTTTCGATTTTAGATTAACGATGTAATTAGTAGTAAGATATTTGGAATAAACCAAGTTGTTTCGAGACTCATCTTTCGACAGTAGAAATAAGTTGGATCATTGCTTGAAATAAATAGACAATTATTCTTAAATGTATAATGCTCCTAGGTAACAAACGCGATAAACAAGAGAGCAACCAAAGTAATGGGATAAACTGTTATTCCCAAGAGTATTTTTTTACGCAACAAGTTCCTGTATAACTACGATTCTACCTTGCTTCACACAAGAACTAAGAATTGTTATGTGTTAACTTTCTCAGTGTGACAGACACGTGCCGTTCTGAAACGATTAAGGATGTGAATCCTTGTAAGACCAAGTTCTCTCCCATCAGAAACTTTACAAACAGTCTCTTCGATTAGGAACAGAAAGATATAAAAACCCTTCCAAATTTTCTCTCCTTCTCCATTTGCTCCAAAGCTCCACTTGCGCCACTTCTACCACAACGATGGCTAAGTGATCATTCAGCTGATCTCCGTTAGACAACTATCTTCAAGCTACAACAATTGAACTTAGTCGATATTTCCAACTCTGAATAATAGTTCAAACACGTTTGGATATACTCGTTTAGTGAAAGTTTACTTCAGTGACATTTAAGTTCTTGTATACGAAGTGCAAACTGATAGATAGAACAAAACATTTTAAAACAGCATTTTGAGGTAAGTTGCTCTCTCTAAGATTAACAATGTTGATACATAAGTTTAGTTTGGTATGATCTTGATATTGGAGCTAAACTGTTATTGTTATTCGCTAATTTAAATTTTATTTGTTCTCAACTTAGCATGTATTTTCATTCGGGTAATGATCCAAATTTCTATCATCGACGGGATGCGTCGGCATCTTACAATGTATTTAATTGTTTTCCCTTAAACTACCATTTATGTCCTTAGATGTAAGTTCTGAGCTACGACCTTCAAAACAGACCGCCAACTTAACTTAATTTGCTCTACCTCAATATTCCATTTGTAGGAAGATGTTCAGCATCTTATTTCCAGGTACCATCCCGACAATTCAGTAAATTGCCATGATATACGGCATCACAATTTGCTTGTACTGACTAAAAAAACGGTCAGTTATTATGGTGGAGTTAGTTAGTTATTACTACAATGACAGGCAGTCAAATGACACTAATACGTCGCTATACTCATGGCACCAGAGACCCACACTGGTACAAGTGTAGAATTGGGTAGAATCTGTAGAACGAATAAAGTTATTCAGGGAGCACATAGTCTGACAGAGTCTAGTCAATTTTAATCATGTATCGGTGTCGCCATCTGGATGGATATAGGTATAACAATGTGCGGATGTCAGTGATATCACCGTGGTGCGCGACACTGAGTGTAAAATAGCGTCAGATATTCACAAGTGGCGTGCCACAAACAATGCTACTCACAACTTTTACCGCCAATTTCTCTTCAACCATTGGCCAATGGCACCTAATCTTTTACACACGAACTCAGTTTTTTTATGCTGATTTTAAATATATATTCTAGATCTGAGTGTCCACTTGAAATAGTGTTACTTGTAAGTTGCCCCTAATTTACAATGATAAGTACTTTCATAGTCTATAACGAAAGAAAAGTCGTCAAACTACGAGTCAATTCTAAGACTCTTCTGATTCATAGTAAACAGGCCATGTCAGACTTATGCCAAGCTAGTAACAATAATTGGTACCTTAACATTAGACCTCCAAGTTAATAAGAGACTCCTCTCGACCGCAAAGTGACATGGCGATAGTCGCTAGGGTTTTACAGATATCAACGAGACAAAATAAGTTGTACAATAAAATTAATTGCATACAAGGGAATTTTACTAAGAAACTATAATCGTAAACGAATGAAGTTATCAGTAATTCAACATATTCTCCGCGAAGTTGAATGCACTTATAGTACCTTACTTGTAAGTTCTGCAGGTCTTTCAATCTTCTTTTAGTGGGCCTGAAAACACTGGTTCGTAGCTAGCAACATATTTCCATGGGCATTTTCCACACAACACACACATACAATAAACAGAAGACACAAAAACTGTCATTCTCAAAGTTGGTAGAGGCTGGAAAATATGATGACATTACACTCACCCAGCCTTGCACAGATGAAACAGAAGTGTCAAAATCGGAAAATAAACACCTCGCAGCTTCTGAGTCAATAATAAATCATACATTCTATATAAACTGTTTTCATTCCAGGTGTTTCAAGCAAGATAGACAGATACGTAGAAAGGAAGTAGATAGGTAGAAAGAAAATAAGAAATTAAGTAAATAAATAACGGAGACACAAAAATAAGATGCGTTCAGAAAATTTCTCTCAATCCACAATAACATTGAATGCTTGAATATAAAAATAAATACAGACTGACTTTCGTTCTTTATTCATACTAACTGCCATTTTTACAATATGGCCTAAATTATACTTTCAGATTAGTGAACACTGAGATGTTCTAAACGATAGCATCTCTTATGATTGGTTTTGAAAGTTCGTAACACGCTCATCCAGTTAATGCCTGTATAATTTATAAACTATAGAAAATAAGAAGTAAATTATAAAGAAAGAAATACTAAAAGTTAATTGTGTTGTTAGGGTTAAATTGTAAATTTCCTGTATTAAAGGAAAACATTAAAATCTCAGTAAACTATAATAAACTTACCAGTTGCTCGAGATTCGGCATGAATATCTTTATGGAACTGCGAAAACAAAACAAAAAAGTTCCTGATTACATTCTATTAACTTTACCTCTGTGTAATACATAACGGTTGTATTCATCATACGGCTAAAAAAAATCATCGTAATGTATGTTAACCAAACACTCATTTCAGCCCAAAGATCTGTATTAGCAAACTAAATTATTAAATTTTTGGAAAATTACAGTAAGTGTAAGTCTACTAATGCGCTTTTCCATGCTGTAAAAATATATAGAAATCTTTCCTTTCCTACCAGCAATTATGAATCAAGAATCAAACCATTCTCAGATTGGTATAGCTCTTTATTTGATTTAATTTACACTAATAACCAGTATAGGCATCTATAATCTACATTCTTCACAAGTCTGACGAGTTACGTCCCTTGGATCTAATTCAGAATTACATCTTTCAGGCAACGAATGTAGGGGAAACTGTTTCCAGTCTGGATAAGTTATTATCTCTTCACTTGCCTGAAGAACTGAGAAAAACTATAGAAATCTAAGTACGAAATCGGTGTAATCAGTGTTTCAGCCTGCGCTACCGGGTCAATGTGAATCAGATAAAAAAAAAAACTTTGCTCCTTAGACAATTAACAGTCATAAACGTTAAATATGAGGTCATATGAATAGAGAGTACATATGGAATTCAGTGACATCTCTCGTCTTCCGTAATCGAGGTGTTCATTCCTACAGGTGTTCACTCCTCCACAGTACTTTTTGTCATACTTTTGGACCAATAGCGTAGCAATTTTAACATACTAAACAAATTACTTTAGTGTAAATGTACTTTTTCTGAGTCTCACCGCGATTAATCCGCAAAGCGGATTATCTCTATTTAACATTAAAAATTCGCTATTCGAGTCGACAAGTTCAAGAACCTAAAACCACTTATTCCGCGAAATCGTGAATCGACCTGACTGAGGTTTCCCTGTCACATCGGCGACTGCTGGACTGAAGTCTGTTTGATTTGAATTTATTTATGGCCTTTATGCAATTCAGGCTCAGGTCGGGATAGGATGGGGGAAGAGGATATTAGAAGAGTCGACCAAGTCTAGTTTGTAGGTACCATCCCAGTATTTGTCTGGTGTGACAAGAAATTCTCTGGAAAAATCCCAGCCAGGATAGGCTGGTACTGTTTCCAGGACCTTCCGATTGCTACGCCAACGCTCTACTAACTGAGCTACGCTGCTTGGTTTGAAATCAGTTATTCCTATTAACCATTATGCAATGATCATAAAATAAAATTGATGGTATGGATTGATGAATTACTATGGTTTCCAATCATCCCAATTATAAAACAATTAATTATACATTTCAGAATAAGACACGTTCCAGACTACGTGAAGGTCTCGAAAACAGACAGACCTCGGAGTGGCCGAGAGGTTAGAGCGTTCGCTTTCTGTGCGTGGTCATGGGTTCAGATCCCACCGGGGTCCATGGAACAGAATGGTTCGGAGCCCACTTTACCAAAAACAGTTGGTTTCGTCCTTAGAAGCTCACCAGCTCGTTTAAGACGTTAATAACAACAATTCACTCACTAGAAAACAAACACAACAACCAGGGCCAACACTTAGAAAATACATAATGGTAGAAACTGAATCGCATTTCTCGGTACTCAGCATGTCTACTATTTGTTGCTAAACAGGTAACGAACAATACAACATTATCATATTTACCTGGCAATTTCATAGAAAGTAGGCCAAGGAAGTTTATTTACGTCCAAATCCAAATTCGTTAAATTAAACTTCTTAAGATGCATAAACTCAGATGGATTTCGGATCTGAAAAATGTAAAGCAATTTACTCAACTGGTATAAAACGGGTATACGTTTCTATCACTGGCAACTTAACATTAAAAGTTTGAAAGTCATCCCCAGTTAACCACTGACACAAAAATCAGCTAAACATTTACAAAAATGAACGTTTCAGTCTCATTCATGTTATCAAAGTCATATTGTTTATCTACTGGGCCACATTGCTTATCGCGTTTATTTCCTTGGATGGCTGCAACATACAATATGCAACTACAGGTACAATCCCGTTATAACGAATTTTACAGGACTCACAACTTTATTTCGTTATAATGAAAATTCCTCCAGAACACTATACTGGAGAACAAGAATTCGGCCGGGATTTCAAAGAAGGATTTCCGTTCTAACGGAAATTTCCTTATAATGACGTTCGTTGTAAAGGAATTTTACCTGTATTCAGATATCTTTTTAGTACTAATTTCCTTCTTCCTACACACACAGCGTGTTTAAATAGAGCTGAATATAATTTAAATTTCATTTTTAAGGCCTTTAGGCAACTTTGGCTCAGGTCGGATGGATGATGGTTGAAGAACCCTGAGAAAACCCACGCACACGGTGTTTGTCCACCACAAAACTTACATGGCATGAGCTGGGATCGAAACGACGACCCAAGCACCAGAGGTGAGCTCTCTACCACTGAGCCAACGTGGCCCTAAAGTTTGATATAAATGAAAGGGTGAATTCCTTAGTCTCGGGGATGATAGACTCTTCCATTGTGACGACTGCAACTTGGTTGCTGGGTCGTATCCATAAACCCAGGTCTCATCGCCAGTGATCATTACGTTGAGGAAATTGGAATCACTTTTTACAGTCTGTAGCATGTCCTGTGCGATCTCCAAACGGAGTTAGCTCGATCGTTGGTAGCTTTGGCACTAACTTTGCTGAGATTCTCCTAAGCACAAATCTTTAGTCAAAATGAAATGAAAGGATCCAATGCTGATGCCCAACTCATCATAAATTTCTCTGATGATCCTGCATCAGTAGGGGCCTCACTTGGTCAATGAGGATCTCATTTCTGGGTGTTGAGGGCTACCAGAACATGCTTCACTCTCCACTGACGTGCAGCTATCTTTGAAGCGGTTGTGCCATTCCTTTATCTATGTGATACCCATTGATTCGTCCCCGAAAGCCTGTCGAATCTTGCGGAAACTCCAGTCTCTTGAATGTCGACAAATATAATTTAATTTTTTCTTTCCTTATTTTTTAAAATCTGTAGATTATTCTACCATTAAGACTTCCGACTTCAAAAAATGTGGCCGAATCACAGACATATATAATATCGGTAGTCACGTAGTTACTCATTTCAAGGAGGAAAATAAGTGGCTATGTTACACATTAGTCTGCATCAAGCAAGCTATTGACATGTAACGGAAGGTGAACAAACTACTTAAATTAAAAAGACAAGATTCTTGCTTTTCTGTCAGTAAGTAGATGGCAGCACAGGAAACATTCTGATTTTCATCTCGGAATTACAGCTGATTTGCAAGAAAAAAAAATGCAATTTACAAGTACAATACTGTACAAATACTTGACACTCAAAAATAGAAATACTTTTTTTTTTTAATTTTGGATTCTTCCCGGTTATATTACAAAATTCCCGTATTTTCCTCGACACAGCCCATTTTCCTCGATCGCCGGACACCCTGAAATTCTAATAAAGCATCTAGACTTTTGCTCCGACTTAACATCATCTTGGTTTCAGTTAACGTGACGTCACTGTACGTATACCAATATTCCCAACACCCATGGTCTCGATACCATTGAACATTTTTTCCATACACACCAAATCTTCGCAAACCTACTACACCATTTCTGCTCCAGTTAGCTGTTTGTCCTCACTATGAAGACCTCTGAGCACCATAACTATCGGCAAATAAAGGAAACGGTCATGGGCACCCCGTATGGTTCGTGGCCAAGCCTTTGACTAAACGTTACGTGTGGGGAAGTCTCAGTACAACTATTTGTATTTCCTGTAATGTTAGTATAATTTCTTTTTAACTTATTTTATCATTTGTATAAACCGTATCCAAATCCTGTGAAAAAAAAATTCCAAATCCTTTATGTGAAAGCGAATTTCTAAGTCAAATGCTTTTAATGTTGCCAAGTTGTACGTATTAAATTGGTAAATATGAGAATGTGATAAAAAAGTACTAAATTGGAGATGGCCTTACAGTGAATAGGAGCATACTGTGAAATGTACCGTGATGTATGAATGTAAAAAAAAAAAATTAACATAAAAATCAATTAGATTCCTTGTGCATTGAAATAATAAAATTCCAGTTCTTCTCTGAGGCCTGCCTATTTCAACATTTTTTTATTATTATTTTTTTCATATTCACATATTTACCACATGTAGTACAGACAACCTGGCAACATTAAAAATAGTTGATGTAATTTCGCTTTCACGTAAAGGATTCATATTTTCTTAAAGGCCCCATTATTATTTTTCTTTTCACTATGTTCATTCTTGTTATTTCCTCTTCAATTATTTTACTTGTATAAATCTAATTATACACCACCAAAATTACTTTGCCGTACACCCCAGACGATGACGCCCGGTCAGCGTCAAAATCGATCGAAATAAATTCACTTAGTAATCCACACCTGAACACTGTTACACCCAAATAAGCACCTTTCATCATTTAAAACAATAAGTTATAATGCTCAGTGGTGCAAGAAACGAACAAACCTGAGAACTGAGGTAAAACAAACATGGCAGCGTTTCAATTTTTGCTGACGTAGTTCTCGCCAGTGACTAAATCCAGGTCTCTATCCTTTGAATTTTACCTCAGCTAAGATTTAATTTGCCTTTCCATAAGTTTAAACTTGACGAATATTCTAATGTAACTCATCATACGAGAGTTATTAGACACACATGGTTAATAGGTATTTGTTCGATTCTGATTCAACCTGATCTTGTTCCTATTCACTGTAATCAATGATAGAGTAAGTGTTCACAGGTTAGGGGTTGGCTTAAGCGTTATTACACAATTACAAGAAACGATGACAAATGGTACAATCAAGATCAATAGAAAGTAGAAAATATTCTATTGGTAAAGAATAAGATGCTCTTTACTTTTTTCCTACGATCGTGCAAATAATAGCTTTGTTGTTTTAATGAATTACCATCAACTAAATTGCCTGAATTCTCCAGGTTCTCGAGCATAATCAGATACCTGGTAGCCCTATTTGATCCTCCTTAAGTGTCCTGTACACTTAAGTTTATTTATTTCCTACCATTATTTTGTTATTCATGAAACAGCAAACATAACTCTCACGACAAAATATACAGTATATGGGCTCCATTTGAAACTTTCTGAGTCCCAGCAAGAAGGCATTACACTACAATTTCAGAACCTTTCACGTTTCATATGCGAAAAAAAGACTATGTGAAGTTACTTACAAAGCCAAAAATACTACGAAAGTCGAACCTACTTACTTCATTACATGTTAGATCTAGCACCTTAATATTAGCTAGTGGGGAATCTTGAGCCTTCTTCAAAAAACCTAGACTTCTAATTCCATTCATTTTCAAGATCAATTTGCGAACATTCAGCACCAGTTTCTGAACAATTTGAACAATAAGTTCAAAAACTTCAGGTTCCCTAATTAAGATCAGGTACGTCCCAAACAGCTCTGAAAACATGAAAGTATGAAAAATAAATCAGCAAACATTTTGTACTATCATGATATGAAAATTGGTAAAGAAATAAAATGCTAATTATATCTTGATTAGAGACAAAATATAATAAGAGTTAAAACAATATATGCCGGTTTTCTTTTTTTTAAATCTAAGTCCGATTCATTTAGATACATGAACTGAACTGTACCTATTTTGAAAATCTCGTTTTTGCGCGAGAAGCCAAACTAATTTAAAAGAGTAGTTGCTATCTGTCATTAGAGTGGCTTTCGTTTTCATGAAGGATGGCTATCTAATTTTTATGTGTGGAACATCTCTTGGACAAAGTTGAAACTATAGGGAAATGTAAATGGCGGAAGGATGTTAATTGTGTGTGAGAAGACTTGTGAACAAAATAATTCAGATCTTGTGTGTGTGTGTTTTGGTTGTGAATTGACAATTGAGTGTCTTTGAAGGTTAAGGTTAAATATGCAGAAAAACGGTAACGAAATCATGCGTATTGCTGAGTAATTTAAATGTCGAGAAAATAAAGGTAGGACACGTAAAAAAAAAAGCAGTAAAATTTACTTCACATGACTAAGACCACAAAAGAGAATTATACGGTGTATAGTTAAATTTTGCTACTTTTCCATGCCATTCACCTTTATATTTCTCCACATTTAAATTACGCACAAATACGCATTATTTCGTTACAGTTTTTAAGCATGTTTCGCTTTAACAACCAAAAACATCAATTTTTCATTCACAACCAAAACACCATAAGAGAAAAAATAAATTCCTCACAATAATTTTGTTCACAAGTTCACACATACTCAACATTCTTCTGCCAGTTACGTTTTTATATAGTTTCCACTTGTTCCAAGACGTAATAGACTACATAACCTACACATAAAAACTCGGCAACCATTTTAACTAAAAACTACAGGAAGTCTTATGACAGTTATCTGGGATCACACTGCAAATATGAACTTATAAATAGAGACGATATGTCGAAGCAACTTGGTACATACATACTAAAATCCTTCCCTAAACACAGACAGAAGTTTTTTTTTTCAACAAAACTTGGTTCTCATCCGTGTATACCATACAAGGGCAATAATTCCTACTCACACAGCAATAGACGCTTTTTTTTTATATATAATCCTATTATTTATAATTCTTTATTGCAACTCTCCGTTGTCCATACATTTTAACCTTCTAATTTTCTGTTCTCCATATTCTATACCTTACATATTTACAAAACTCCAATTACAGAATAACCATCTCGCAACATCCATACGTGTATAATCATCTCACAACATCCATACGCCTGATTCACATTATCGACAGGACAGTTAAAAGTTGCTTTTCGATAGCAAAAAAAAAAAAAAAAATCCCGCCCTTACTACACATAGGGGTAACTTAAATACAATATGATTTGCTTTTCTACATTCTTTATTGTAATTTAAAAGTAGACGAAATCATAAATCTACACAAGAAAATAGTTACTTATTACAATACAATTAGAGACCTTTTCATTTTGCATACCTGACTACACTGTTTTTCAATCGTCAGAAACATACACATAGTCTTGTCTATCTCTGTACACATTCTTTCCTTCTTATACGTAATTTTCTTCATGATGAATCCTTAAGAATTTGAAACGTAGAACATAATGAGATTATTCTCATCGCAAATACTGTGAACGCCAAACACGTAAACACTCATTTTCAACTGTAGTCTCCTTGCGCATCATGCATTGATTTCATATTAAAAAAAGATTATTTCCGTGACTTACAAAGGCTCAAGGTTTCAAACCCCCTAGTCAATACTGTATCTTGAGTAAGAAAGGAAGAGGTAGCGGCCAGGGCCTTAGTACACGTACCATCACGTCATTCGTTTGCCGAAACTGAGAACAACTTCAACAAACCACCCTCTCAGGATGGCTGGAAGCATTCCAACCAGTATGTCTCCCTAGCTGCAATTATTGATTGTCTTAAATGTATGCAACAGTTATAACATTCTTTGTCTATTAAGTTGCATGGACTTCTAACCCACAGAACAATGGAGGAACCTAGTATCGCAGTAGAACATGAAATTCAGAATAAACCGAAGTGCGAGCAAACGCAAGCTCTAGGAAAAAAAAGAAGTTGCAGTTGCAAAGGATCAGGTCCAAGAAATTGAGATACTATACCGTTAAACCAGCTTTCAGTGGTTATCCCCCCCACCCTACTGTTACGTGTCTAGGTTTTTGGGAGGCAGATATATTGGCAATATTTTACTTTTCATTACTGTAATCACTTAATTTTGAATTCTGTATTAGCCTTAAAAAAAAGAGAGAGAGAGAGAGAGAAATAATAATGGCTTGGTCGAGTAGACCCGGAGCGTGCTGCGAAGGCCCAGCAGCTATACAATATTAGGGAAAGAAAAACTGTGATCTCATTCTCGGATAGCAAATCCAATATTTATAAATTAAATGGAAACAACTGGAGACAAACAAGTGTTAACATCCACGTTCTATCACTAATACTTCATCAGAACATAAAATATCACCTTTCGGACACCTGGAGACAAGAGAAGAGGAAACCATCTGCTCTTGAAAAATAAAAATCTAAAGATATAGACACATGATACTAACAGCCAACATCCAGGCACGTTCTCGGCTCAATTGTCATATATTCCATCTCTCATTTATATTTCAGAGAAATGACACATTGAGGAAATTCTTAGAAACACCTTGAATCCTACTCTAAAAACCCTAAATCCTATCCTAAAGCTCCTTGAATTCGATACCCTATTAGTAATTATTATAACGTAACTTCTCCTTTTTACTCACCACATTCCTTCTCGTTTTCATCACCAACATCCTTCTTTCAAGTCATCTAAGACCCGTGATATGAACCGAAAAACCTTGGCAGTCCATCAGCCAGTCACAGGTGGAAAAAGAGAATCAATAAAAGCAAGATTCTCGATCAATCGACAGGACAGTGCTGACTATAGTTCCACACAATGAACATCGTTCTTACAGCTTATTTGACAACTACAATTGGTAATAATAGTGTGGAACTTTGTAAGTGTTCAAGAACAGTACTACGAGTGTTGTACTGTCCATAACGAACAGTCAAAATTTCAAAGACAATTTCTTTCGAAAAACGGAGAAGCGTTTCCTACAACTTTACGCAACAACAACAGTGCCTAGCTATACCTCCATCGTTGATAACTAGACCACGTCCATCTTGTCTCAAGTAATATCGAATTTGCCGTCAGATGAGTTGAGAATCTTTGGTGTTCGTCTCCCAAAATTTACTATTGGCACAAAAACAGCCTGAGATCACTGCGCATTTTACATAATTGGTATTAGCTTGCTATAAAACTATTGTGCTACTGGACCAGTAGCACGTAACTTGTATACTCGGGTAAACCGCTAAAATTAATGTTATTATTTTGCTTTCTTCCCAAATGAAATCCACAGAATTAAGGCATGATTGTTTACAGGTTTAAAGAAACAGGAGACGCTCAAAACCTCTGACTATGCCATCGAATACGCTTCCCAAGGTCCCACAAAACCAGTCAATTATTGAGACCTATTAGCATACCACCAATTCGTTATTATTTGGGACACACGACACTACCCCCTTTCTAAGTTGGTATGCTTGAATTGGTGTAAGGTACCACATGAATAAAATGTACTTTGTTTTAGATTATAAAAAATGTAATATAAAAGTTAAATTACTGCAAAACAGAAGCAGAAACATTGATAAAATAACGTTATAAAACAATGATAATAGTTATTTATACACTTTTAATAACAGGACTAATAGACGAGAAATGGTACCAGATACATACCTTTCTCCATGTGAAAGCACTCTAAATCTAGCACCTCTGTCTTAAAGTCGTATCTTCTTATGATGGCCTTTTGGAAAGTGCTTTTCATGTACCAGGTTACTACAGGTACAATGGAAAAGATTGGCTCAACCTGGAAAACCTACCCAAGAAAAAAAGCTGTCATTATTTTATAGTGCATTTAAATTACAAAAGTGAAATCTAAAACCTATTCTTACCTGTACTCTGATATAAGCGACCGAGCAGACTGTATTCAAGGAAGATTTTGTAACGGGAAGTTACTTTTAAATTAAATAAATCAATTCAGTTCATATTTTCGCCACCATGTCGCTCCTAAGGCTATATAAATTGTACAAAATTGTTTTTGGAAATCATTATCTCAATAATCAAATTAAAAGCAGATCAAGACAGATTAAAATAACAATTTTCATATTTCAACACTTCGCAAGCATTAAATGGCGTATTTACATCCATTGTATACAGACTTAATTGAGCACAAATTAGAGTATGATGTACTATACACAAAGCACAAAATGCCGTGTCAAAAATCTGAATGTAAAAATATACAGAGCAATCTAAATCAGATTCTCTTATTCACGGCAATCTAAATCACGGGTCGAACAACACAAGCTCTCTTGCTTGGTGTAGGCTTCTTGGACATTGTCCACTAATAAACCTCTACTACCTAAGCTTCTATTGTATTTTAAATTGCTTTGAATATCTTTATTGGTCATTCTTTTTAAGACTTTGTTTTATCAGCTCTTTGCTTTGCATCTTATCCTACAAACCTAATATTCCTTAGCGTTGGCTCGTCTTCAGTAAGCAGGTAAACGCAATTATCCAAAACCTATTACCGGTGTCGGCTCGTCTTTAGTAGGCAGGTAGACACTATTTCAACCTATCCTTAATCCTAGTGTTGGCTCATCTTCAGTAGGCAGGTAGGGGCTACTCAACCTACTCGCCTTCAGTAGGCAGGTAGGAGTCCTCAACCCAATCTCGGCCCTGGCTCGTCTTCAGTAGGCAGGTAGGGGCTGCTCAGCCTATTTCCACAAGAGGAATCAGCTCGTCTTCAGTAGGCAGGTAGGAATCATTCAACCATCTCTCCCTCTTCCATTCTTCTACTAATAAATAATTGCCTTTCAGCTCCGCTTTGGTCCATCCCACACCCAGAAGCCGTGGCAGATTGAAGGTGTATATTCCTCCTGGGGTTATATTAGGTGCGTCTGGCGAGATTAAGATAGCGAACAGAGTAGGGTCCTCCCGGGTTACTTTACAACTTCAGGTGGAATCATTACAAACGTATGGCCAAAGACAGGTAGAATGGTGAATCTACTCAAGTCGATTCCAAGTCTGGTGTACGTGCATAAAGAAAAGGTAAGGCTAGATCCAGCGAATGGCTATTCTGACTGATACTTTTCCAGGGTTCTTCCTTAGTCGAACCAGTCTAATGCCGGATGATACCTTCAAACTTGGCCCGCCTCCTTCGCACATCCTCTCCTCCACTAACCTATCCCGGCCTGAGCCAAAGATGCCTAAAGGTCATAAACAAAATTCTAATTCTAATTTAAGGTTAGTTTAGTGCGAATTCTGCTCAAACGTGCATAATGTTATCGCGGGCGTTAGAACAAGACAAATAACTACTACAAATGCTATATTTGGAAGTACTGTTTTTATGGTCAAATTTACTTTCATTTTTATGGGCATACTAGCACTACAAGAAGTCCGGTGGGAGGGTCAAAATAGCATCCGACAGGGCAAATACACTTTCTACTATGGGGAACTCAGTCACACAATTTCGGAAGATAATTCCTCATTAAGAATAGTATCCTTCTGACAGTTCCGAATGTAGAGTTTGTGAACGAAAGACTATCCTACATTACGATACGTACTCGATGGTGCAAAACGGCATAAATAAATTTCCATGATCCAGGCAAAACAATGAATGCAGCAATATATTGAACCTAACTACAGCAAATGCATGAGAAATTATGCCAGGAACACCCTTTCTTAGTGAGCACACATGGTGCCATAATCTTCTATGATAGCGCTAGACCACATGTATTGCAAACAACAGTGCAGAAGCTTCATCAGTTGGAATATGAGACTGTTCTTAACCTAGTACATTCGCTGAGCCTTTCACTTACAGACTACCATTCTGTCAAACATCTGTACCACTTTCTTGCAAATAAGAAAAAAAAAAAAAACCGAGACATAAAAGCTGTTCAAAATATCTTCAAACCTGCTCATCGCTTCCAGAAACCCAGATATTTACCGTAAAGGGATCAATGACGTTGTATATCGTTGAGAGAAATGGCCTCAAGCTGTTAGCGATAATTTTGATGAATAAAGCTCTTAGTAACCACATTTATATTACTTTGAAGTTTTATTTCAATAACATGAATCGCCATGGCTCAGGCGGCAGGGCGTCTGACTACGAATCGGGCGGCCCGGGTTCAAATCTCAGCCAGGACAATGGAGATTTTTCTCGAAGTGTTCCCATGCCTGGTGATCTGAGGTGTACTCAGCCTCCTATCAAATTGAGTATCAGAGGTGCCTTGGTACTCCTAGGCATCTTAGGAAAGTAAAGGCGGTCGAGCGTGGAACTGACCAACCCACCTCGCTTCGCACCGTAGGTCGAAATATGTGCGCGCTACCTCCACATCCGTATCACACAGGAGATAGCTTTAGCTTTACCTATTTCAATAACGGTCATTTCATATGTAACAACCTAATATATTGTATGACATACGAGGGGTGTTTTCTTTTAACCTCCGGTGAGATGTAGAGATAAACAAGAGTAACACAAGAATGTCAAGATAAACAAAACTTACGTTCATACCTCTGCCACTTCTCCATGAAATTTCACACTCATCCATTTACTGGACTGAACGAAGCACCAGTTTTTTACCTCCTACTGAAGGAAGTTCCCGGCAGTATAGTAAGCCTCCATCATGGACATGAGTTCGTCCTTCTCGAAACCTTTAAGACCTTTTCTGTACAGCACAGACTCTCATGAACTCATTTTGATACACAACACACACTTCCGATGAATTTCGGCCGCGTTCAGTTCTTCAACATTAAACATAACCCGTGAGATCGAGTATCCCCCAAGTGCGAAGTTTGCTCTCTCATTTGCTTCCTTATGGTAATCCACTGGACGCCACCGAAATTCATAGGAAAGTGTGTGTTGTTTACGGAAGTTCATGAGAATCAGTTCTGTAAAGAAATAGGCTCGAAGATTTAGGGAAGAACGAAGTAGGTCTCGAAGATTTAGGGAAGTGCATGATGAGGCTTCCTACATTGCAGAGAACTTTTTTCAGGAGAGGGTACAAAGACTGGCGTTCCGTTTAGACCAGTGAATAAGTGAGGGTGACACTTCGAGGAGAAGTAGTAGAAGTATCAACGTAACTTTTGTATATCATAGCATTTTGTGTTACTCTCGTTTCTCTCTTTACATCTCACTGGACGTTGAAAAAGAAATAGCCCTCGTATATCCATTAACCTATATAACGAAGTAAAAAATGACTAACCCTAGTATTTCCTTCTGCTATCTTCTCCTTTTCACAATAAATCTTATGAGCTTTGCACACATCACTTAGATAGAAAACGGTGTAGCTGCTGCGGGACTTATACTGTAAAAGAAAAACGAAAAGGGATACAATCAGAAATTGTATTGAAACTAAAAAAAAGTTTAAAAAATTAGCAATAAAAAAGAAAAAAAAAGTTTACAACTTATAATACATCGAAAAATAATAGTTCACAACATTTAAAGGATTTATACGTTCCATTGCTTTTTTCATGTTCGAAAACTTTCGCTGTTTATTTTTAAATCTGAAAAACGAAACTGCCCATGCTTGTGTACACGTCAACATGGTATATTTGCTCATTCGCTGTGGGTTTTGAAAACTTAAACGCTACGACTGTAAAGGGATTTTCGATGCATAGTCGCTCACAATGAACAAAAGGACACTGAATATATATTATAACAACGTAGTAGTAATTTACCATCGGCATTACCAAGGAAATTAATATGTGATAAGAACATGTATATACATCCTAATGACATATTTCAGGTGTTTGTACAAAAGGTGTAAAGTCAGAAAACCTTATTTCTGAGAAAACTTGATTTGAAAGTTGGAAATACACAGCACATCTTTAAAAGATGAGATAGGACTTAGCTGATTACATACAATTGTAGAGAGTTTCGTTCTTAATTAGGGAATGTGGAAACCCTATTTTTGGAAACTTTGGACTTAACCCCTTTTGCACAAGCACCCGAGATATACTATATACCTATATGTTGTTTATGCACTAATGTCAAGTAGAACTAGCCCAGATAATAGATGGTGCTCATAACAATTACGTAACTAAGCGCTGTTTCATAGTCACCTGCTGTTATGGGCTTGTCTGACTATCTGAAAATAATATTCATACTTGCGCAGGAGACCTTAATAAAAATTAACGTATGGTACCTATGGCGTTGAGAAAGATTTCGGTTGATACACATAGTTATAAGAACTTCATCACAACACTTTCGGAACCAACACAGTTTCCATTTTCAAGAGTTCAAACACCAAAGTTTGTTTATGAAATATAAGAAAATTAAGTAAAGAAGAAACAATGAAGGAGATAGGAAGAGAAATAAATAGATATACGCGCTTATCACTAAATATTACTCCATTAATATTTGAAGTCTTTTGCGTATTTGCCGGATACTGGTCTAAAATGTTGTATCATTGTTCACGAAAAAAAGTTAATGTAAAAGGACGTTATAACACGAGAAAAAACATTAAAACAGAAGGAGAATGTTGTTATTACGGAAGTACAAGGACACCAAAAAAGTTCGTGGCGTTTTTGTTAGAAACAGCCAGTTATACAGGAAATGTCTCTTACTCTTAGTCTTCAAAGTAATCCCCATCCGCGTCCAGCACCTTTCGCCAACGTTCCTGCAGCTGTGCAATGCCCTTGCGGTAACACTGGGATGCAAAGAAGGCCGTGAGTGCTTGCCTCATTTGTGACGAATTTCTCACGAAGGTGGTTGTCCAGGAAATGGAAGAAGTAATGATCTATTGGCACAAGGTTCGGGGAGTACGGTGGATGGCGCAGTATCTACCAGCAAAGTTGATGTATGGTATCCTTGGCCACCTGCGCCACATGCGACCTGGCATTGTCGGCAAGGAACAGTACACCCGTGCCATTCACCAATACTGGCTCCTCCTGGATATTCATCGGGATATTATCTGTCGCTTTTCTAAAACTTTGGTAAACTTTATTTTGTATGAGTTGGTCTAGTAACTTTTGACTTCAATCCATCACGACTCAGCCTATCTACAGCTAGTTAAAATCCACACACATCCATGCCCCAGGTGGGATTCGAACTCGCGACCTTCAAGTCGCTGGCCTAAAGTCTTAGACCACACGGCTATCTGGTAGGCCCAAATACCAGATGTCCGGATTTTTTAGACTATCCTTACTTCTTTAGCATTATCTGTTCTTCCTCACTTCCCAATTTCCTTTACACCCACTAAACCAATTTGGACCAGATTACAATTATGTTCTCCATGCTCGAAGCAAACTACTCCGATCCCTTATTCTTTGCTTTCCGTCATTACCGCTTATTGCGAAAGCATTTACATTTCTCGCCTTCACAGCGTCTTCGAGCTACAGGTCGTTACATATTAAACACTGCAATAGCTATGGGAGGAGGAATAGGAGTTCCCATTATAGATGCAATCCCGGCATTTACCTGGGGAAACTCGGCCGGTGTGAGCGTAGTCGACTCCCGTCGCTTTTCCAAAGTCAGCGATCATACATAATTAACTAGCTACCTAACTAATTCTAAGGCTTACGGAACTCGGAAGTTCATCGCCGCAGTAACAAATGTTCGCCATTGGATTCTATCCTGGGCAAGTACGATTACAAATAATCTTTGTTGAGCTTGTGTGCTAGCAGTCGCGCTGATTTCGTTGTTATGTTTACATTGTTTAATGAGGAACGTGTACGTGTATTGTGTGTGTGTGTATGTGTGTGTGCGTGTTTGTAGTTTGGTTTAACGTTAAATATATTTTCACTTTTATTTGCAACTACTCAGAATAGCTTGAAGAATTCTGAATGGTAAGACGCAACAGAAGTATGAAAAATATATGGGAAACTCATGTCCGTCACTGTGGGAATTCCAAAATGACTCTCTCTGGGTTAGGATGGTAAGTGGAAGTTGGTTGCTAAACTTATTAGATGGGAAGAGTGGGACACATGTCGATGAGTCGAAGGATCTTCCGCCTACGATTAAAAATGAGAAGAAAAAGCTCCATCTTATTTTAATCTGTGATACTACTAACCTTAAATATTAGTACAATTGTATACTAATACTCGTAAGCAATAAAAAGGTGACTTACTCCAATTGGTTCGATTGAGCCTATGTGAGCGAAAAGTCCAAGCAAACGCTCCTTCGTAAGTTTTGACAAGTTTAATACCTGTAAAACAAGAAAACACTTATTAAAAAATCAAGAGAACTCTGAAACTGTAACATTATAACAACTCTATTGAAGAAAAGATAAACAAAACTGGTGGCTACAGCATTTTCTTCTAATGTTCTTCTAATCACCCTTTATTAATTTTCATGGTTTGGACTGAATTTGCAATAATATTATCAAGTTCATTACGACATGTTGAACCTTTCATTCCTTATACCAGCTTACCCCATAATACACAATGACTACTATTAGATATTTTCTGGCCTTAGCTACCAAAAAACGGATGTGCTTCTGCAAGTTAACAATTTTAATGCCATTCAACTTGGATCAAAAGCCAAATGTGTGCAAAAACCAGTTTATCATGGAACATTTATAATTTATTCGTGCTGTAATTCAATTTTTCTACGAAAAGGGACTTCATGGTGTCTATCAATTTTGTGACCGGAAATTCCCTAAGTTTTCCAGATTTTCCATGATAATTTTCTTTCAAATTCCTTGAGTTCGTAGTATAGTGGAACATGTAAATAATACGCAATGGTATTTTTTTTAATCTCACTAAAATCCATGCAGTTTTGAAAGCTAAAATATACAGTGTTAACCTTCCGCTAGATCAGAGGGATTCCTCGTCCCGAAGCTTCAAAGGAAGGTGTCATAAGAATACACGTAAAACTGCACAATTTCCCATCTGTTTCAGGAATAACTGGACAAACTATGGTTCTTGAACATGTTAAAGCAGTATAAAGGAGGTTACAAATTTCGAAGGAAAGAGGCAAGGAACAATATTTTATAGCGGATTTTGTGAAAGTAATATCAAACCCCAAAGGTTTGGTGCCATACAAAGAAAAGGATCCTCAATAACAAAACACACCACCTTGTACAAAACTTTGGTTCTACATTATCTTCAGGATTAAATAGCATCGAATTCTTTCGAAACAAAGAGCTCGAAAAATTGATGGATCGAGAACAAAAGACAATAATGAAATAACTTAATGCTACATGCAGTGGTTTGCTAGAGAACACTTCGGTATGAGTCAGTCGGAATGAGAATAAGCCCTCTCTTTTTCTTTCCTCACATTACAAATTAAAACACTGCAGACAAAATTTTAGAGGTTCCAATTAGTATTTTCATTTGTTCAACATAGGTTTATATCAACAGAAATGGTTCAATAACAGCTGATGAAAATAATAATGCTGAAAAAATTTAAACTGCTGACAACTGTAACTGAAAGGTAAGTTCCATTTCTTATTTGCTTGATAAATTCGTATATTTGACAATTATTCTATTTTACTGTTCATCTCTTTTTCAACATCCTGTCCTTTGTTTCTACTTTTGAACCTTCTAGTTCTTCTAATCAGTTTCTCTGTTTGCCAACACTAAACAGGCTTTACTTTATTTATTATTTTACATTTTATGCTTGTCAAACGTCTCAGGGACGACGTCCATTGGCCAGCAATCTTCAAGAGCAATAATTAGAGAGATAACAGCCAAAGCTTTATAGACTTTGTCCCGATTTTTGACTGATGGAACTGAGGAAACTGTGGAAAACTCAGTTAGGCCTCGAATCTCCACGCTCTGGGGATCTGAACTTCGTGACTTCAAACACCTACACCAACTACATCATGGGGGATGGGCATAAACAGTTTCAAAGGTTACTATTTTTTGATATAATAAACGTTTTAAACATACACTAGAAATTATTCATTTGTTTTACCACCGTCTGAGATTTTTCTCTCTTTCAATGGGACCATTCACTCCTCATCCTTAAAATTTCAGATGCCAACCTGTCCTCGTTATGCACATGTCAAAGCTGATAGTACGGAGCTATATAAATAAGATTACAACACTCTTGTTTAACACAAGCGGAAGCAAGAGAAAATGAGGAGGCAAGAAAGAGAGTCGGAATCTGGTGTAAATTCTTGCATCTGACTAGCTGTGAGTGAACCATGTATTCCATTTGAAAACCACTATACCTGTCTCCAGTTCCCCAAAGTCTACTGATAAAGCTTTTGAGCCTAGGAATCCAGTGATGTCGTGTTAGCAGTGGGAATCTGGTGGATCGTCGGTTCATATAACCCATCGAAGCTAATGAGTGCACTACCGTGGTATTGGAAACGTTTCCCCAACGTCCCTTTTGGAACTCTGATGATTAGCGCCATTGCTGCTTGCAGTCAACTCCAACAATAAAGAAGAGAAGTCGATTCACACGTCCATCCACCACTTCTCTTAACTCACCGCGCTGTCTACAATTATTGATTATGCTAGTTAATGCCTATTCATGATACACCTTTCACATTGTGAATGGGAAAGTTGCGAAGTCTTAACTATCGCCGCGACAGTGACCCATGTGCCAAGGTTTCTTTTAAAGATACCATATTTCCATAGCTCTTCATGTTAACTGTCAAACGCTGTCTATAAGATCGAAGAAACCCTTTAATTTGTGGTAAATGGACTGAATAGGCAACTCTAACCTATGATCGTTACATGCCTGAGTGATGATGTCCCTCTGCAGGGCAAGAATTCGGAAGGAGGTGACCGAGACCGTTGTTTACGTACCAGTGGTATTCACTTGTGAATCCAAGGAAAACTCGAGAAAGTCTCAGTCAAGATGGCCGAAGGCAGGACGTGAATCCGTGTGCCTCCTCAATGCCGGTCCGAGTTAGCGACTGTGACCACTAGACCACGGGCAGATATGATCCTGCCTTACCTCTAACGCCGTTATGTTGTCACAAGCATCAATAATTACACCAATTTTGTCCATTCAGTGTATACAAGCACATAACCTTACGATATCTTAATAAATTACCATAATTTTATAAAACGATGGTGTCTCTATCCAGAGAGATTCTTTTATAGGTCCATCTCCTTCGGACACGATACTAATTCCTCCGTCATAAGGCTGGAAATCTGGAACACTGCAAAGAAATGTAGAACTCCTTTAAACGCGACAGCAAACGAAAACCTTTTTTAATATAACTTCAGGGGAAATAAAAAACTGCCAGGATAATCCGTTCTCAATATTTAGTACTATTATTAATATAAGAATTAAACTCCCTACTTATGTTAAAATCTAAATTCAAAAAGTAATATGCATATGTGGGAATGGATTCCCAAATTTCTTCACGAAAAGACAATATACTAAACCTACGACTGTGCTGCTTACTAAAAGAAAAAGAAATGCTCGGGAACTTTACCAGCTTGTCGCTTTCTGGTGTAGATTTTTGTTGAGCTATTTCTCCTAATCCACTGCCATATGCTTTGAAATATTGGAGTCTTTTAATTGGCTAAATGAGTATTATTATTTAATTCATAAAATTAACATTATTCTGAAACCAGTGTGATCCCAATAGTACTTTCACCATGGTCAATCTGTTTTTCTCGTGAACATTTTTGTAATTTCCGTTATGGGTCGAAAAGGAAGATGTGGCCTAATAACGTTAAGTCCGAAGGTTATGTTATGCCGTATATGGTAAGTGTGTACATTTGTTGTTATAAAGTAAATAAGTGACTATTTTTCTTTGTAAATATTACTCTTATAAATATATACAGGCATGGAACTGTTAGAATTTCTTTTAGACCTAAATATATCTTTATATGATAACCTAGAGCTGACGTTAAAAATAATTCCAATAACTTTCTTTTGTATATGAAAATTATTTACACTAACATGTGACGCAGCCACAAAATAACATTTCAAAGCTAATAAGATATTATTTCACATAATATAATGAGTCAGACTGTACGTTGTAATTCATATATGAAGAAGACACTTTTTCTTTTAAGTTCAAAACTGTGATATCCCATTTTAGCTTTTTGTTTATAGTTATACCAACAATTTAATTTTGAAGAATAAAAACTTAAAAGAATTTACTAATATGGGGGAAACATAAACGGTAGGTGAAAAAGATGACAATCATCATGCGAATAGTACCTCACCAACGGTCTTGGCAGTTACATTTTCCAAGAATTGATCGTCATGGAATGCCATTCTTCACATGACAGTTTAGGTCTAGCGGTGAACTTCGCCCATATGACAGCTGAAAAAATAGTTTGGAAACGCCACCGTCTTCAGTTCAATTTCATTTTGTATTAAAAAGTCACAAGTGACTAAGGGCCATATTTATAAATCACTCCCAAGAGGTGGGCGGCTCCCAGAAGTATATAATTTCAATGCCCCTGGGAGCCACCCACTCTTGGGGGTTATTTATAAATATGCCCTAAATCTAGCGTCATTTTTCTACATTTTCAGGACTTATGTTGCTGCATGATCGAATGCAGACTTTTCCTCCACCGACGGACAGACTCTTGTTCTATCGAGCGTATCACTCAAAAACAACTAGGTTCGACCCATAGCTTCAATTCCACAGGTCTCATGAAACATTTCAAGTGTCTCGGTGGTCAATCGACCTTAGCCGTAATTGCCTAAAGGCCATAAATACAATTTAAATTCTCGGTGGTCGATTTAATCAGTTTCACGCAAAATTTTGCGTTGACTCGTCATTCTAATTTGGAATTCATTGTGAAATCACAGAACGGTACAAACAGTGATAATTAAAACGTATATAGCACTGGTTTTGGTGTATATACACCTCAATGTCATAAAGCAAATTGCCTCACAAAGACATAGGCATTAACCACTTGCGAATAAGGACTATACCTCACATTATCGCCAAGCACCGGCCATATTTTGATATCACTTCGTACCAGAAATAGAACAAAGCATCGTCTTTACTTACAATTTTATGTCCTTCAATTCACCAGCATAATACTCCTTCCAAAACTGCTGTGTTTCTGAAAATAAAAGTATTCAAAAATGAAGTTATAGTCTTCCCATACGAAAAATTATTTTCAAGATTCTTTATACTTTAGCTACAACTAAGCAATAAAATAATGGTGCTAGTGATTCGGAATGGCAAGGACGACTTTGCTACGTAAAATACTGTCGTAATGCAACACTTACTGGCGTACTGACAATAATGTACAGAATATAAATGCTGTATCTACTCAACTAAGTCTTTATTTACAAGTGACACTTTGCGAAGGTTAACTATATTTTTCATGTACCATATGTGACACTAAACATACGTTGTGAAGTTACAGTCATAGAATTAAAACAAACGATGAGTAAATTCGTGAGCGTTAGAAGTTGATAACTCAGCTTGAGTAGAGCACTGAAATTCAAAATGGGTCGATTATGCAATAAACTTAACGGTAAGCTCTCGTAAGTTCATTTAAGTTCTCTTAAGCATATACATTCATTCGTGCACGTGAAATAAGGAATGCATACATTTAGAGTGAATTATACTATTGTTGTAACAATGGGGATGCATGTTAGCAACCGGTGCTATGAGAACAGTTATGGATTAACGTCAAGCAATCTGTTCACATCTTCATATATATACCATGTACTCTTTATACTGTTGTTGCTGCTGTACTGGTAATTCTGGAGGGATACTCAGCTATAAGAAATAGCGCAAAAGTTACTAAGGAGTATTTAATGGTCACCTACTACGTAAGTGTCACAAATGATATGTAAATAACTGCTGATTTCTGTCTCTATCCTGAAGAGTTATATTATTCCACATTTACTTTTTGTTGTTATTAATTAATTCATTATAAATATTGTAACAATTAAAAATGGAGTCTGAACAATATTCAGCACTGAGTAAATGATGAATTAGATAGGAAATAACGTTGAATTATAATTCGTTTTGTAATTAATCATATGGATGTTTCAATTAGTCAAAGCCAATTACGCCCTGTAATGTACTCAAGCTATCTATACAAGCTTTGTAATAACCAGTAAAGTCGACCTAGGATAAGGAATAGTAGATAGCAAACTACACCACTACAAAGACGTTGCCTCCTGCATGGTATCTCTCTTTGTTAGCCGTAGCACGCCCTACTATCATGCGGATAGGACAGGATCTTGAGAACGAGATCTATCGCTGGCCGAACTACCGACTTTCTTAGTGTACCTTCTAATATCCACGTGATAGTACATGATAACAGGGCGTTCTACGACTAACATAGGCAGCAGAGATGGGAAAACGGCAGTTATTTTTTGTTAAATTGTTATAAATTTTATAATTGTTATTTATAACAGTTTAAATAAAACAGCCAAAATTGTTTGTTATCTTGGCTGCCAAGCCAATATTCTTGTTTCTACCACGGATAAGAACAGTTACGAGCTAAGTCTTGATATGTTAATTGGCTGGTCGTAGTGAATAGCCGGCGAAGTTGGCAAAAGTAAATTTTACAGGAGAGCAGTTTCAAAGTTCTGATGGTTACTGTGTTTCCTAATATACTTAAATCAACACATCCTGTAAGTTCCTCAGTTTTAGGAATTCGAATAAACTAATTTTACACAATGTAGAACTCACCAAAAGAAGCTTATACCTGTAAAATCTCAATTATATATATATATATATATATAAAGTCGACTTAGCAGTTTATTCACGACTAGTGAATTATTTTTTTCCTTTTTCAACAAGAGTACGCGGCAGCCAATCCGAAGTGACGAGAGTAGCAGTTGATCGTTTACATTTTGCGGTTTAGAGGTGAGGTGGAGTGGGATGGATGTCTTACGACCCTATAGCCGCAGCGTACTTTCTATTTTCGTTTTTTTTTTTTAAAGACATTAATTTATTGTGCTTACTAACTGCCTCCATTTGCTGCTTATTGTATTTCAAAAATTTTACGATACTCTTGGAAACAGTTAGGATAGAAAATCTGGTTAGATTTTTTGTTTTTCATGATACCCATTTTTCAATATTTTACACACTCCACGGAAGTATGTTAGAAAGTCAGGTTAGATTCTTTTTATTATATACAATGCAAAACCAACTATCAAATTTAAGGAAAAACAACGCTTAGTTTCTATTCTCATGTCGGGGATGTTACTGCGGCGATATGGACGTGAGGTCTCCTTTCTTCTTTATCTTATTTTCTCAATCTCTGCCCTTTTCTGAAAAATAACAGGGTGTGGGTGTAAAGTCATGAGGAGAGAGGTGAAAAAGGTGACTACAACTTAATGTGTCATAGGTACGAAATGTATATTAAATATTATAATGACTAAAATTCTACTAATTCTGCATAAAACTGAATTTACGGGGGAAGGGGGGGGGTTCCGGACCCATCCCTTCATACGTCCCTTATTCAAATTATTTTTAAGTTATAATATTCTTTTCCCACCAGTTAGTTCAATCTTCAATAATTCATAAAACAAGTTTCCGACATTTATAATATCTACCATGTCCTAAGAGTAGTGCATGACTTGCTCGTATACGCCTTACTCACTTGTATAAGGGTATGCTTTTTGTTACAAATTTGTCTAACAGTTAATACTTCACACATAACTGGCTACAGGTAGCTGAGAGGTTAGCGTGCTTGCTTTCTGAACGCGTGGTTACGAGTTCAATTCCCGCCGGGTCCATTTAATGAAGTGGTTCGGAGTCCACTTTACCAAAAACTTCACCAACTCGTTTAGGACGTTAATAAGAATTCAACCAACCATAACTGGCTACAGGTTAGTACGTTACCCTAAAATGGTGCTTTTATAGTTCTTCTTGACAGTTGCGAATCCACAGAAACCAGTTCTAAAGAAATATTTTAACTGTTATTTTTATATTACTGTTACTATTATTTCATATTATAGTATCTTCCTCTCTCTCTCTCTCTCTCTCTCTCTCTCTCTCTCTTTCTTTCTTTCTTCTTTTTCTTTTTGTGTGTGTAGTGTGTGTGCCGTTATATAAATTTTGTTTATAAATTTTATAAATTTTTGAAAAAATTAGGTGGCATCGAGAACCTAAATGGCAAATCTTCTGGCATTCTGAAGATCTGTCATTTTTGGAATAACCGGATGGCTTACCTCAAATATCAACAGTTGTAATTTTGTATTCTTATTTCTTGTGTCTTTTAATTTATTCTGTATTGCAGTATCTTGTAACATTAAACTGTATATGCCTTCTTTAACTGGAGATGTACGTCTCTGTTGCAGGTACACAAATAAATAAACAGTTATTTAAAAATAACAGTTTAGCCCGCCTCTAAGAGGCAGATGTCATGCAAGAGGAAATTTTGTTTCTTGAAGTGCATCTCTTTGTATGGTATCCTTTATTATTATTATTATTATTATTATTATTATTATTATTATTATTACATCATCATCAATCCATCATCATCACTACCACCACAAAGCTTTTGTTTCTTTTGTGACAGGTGTGAGGTGGCAGCACTGCTGTCGACCTTGAGAGATGATCACTCAAGAGTTTTCAGAAGTGTTCGTGTGGTAGTGTTAGAGTTGACGCTGTGGAACTGAGACATGTTTGAAATGGCAGTACCGATCCAGAAACTCGCCAGAATCTCAGCACGATGATTACTGCAGAAAGAGTGTAGAACATTGAATGGCGTTGACAAGTAATTCAAAACCAGAGGAGACTATTGACATGCTGTGTCAGCATCCTTCACAAAAACGATAGGAGCCAGACTGAACAAGTCACCACCACGCATCTGCTGTTGGGATGTTTTGAACCACTCACCCTACAGTCCGGATCTCGCACCTAGCATTAGTTGTTTCCCCATCTGAAGAAATATCTTAGTGGCCAAAGGTTCGACGATGAGGTTTAAGAAGAAGAGGTCCGGCACAAGGCACACTTCATCCGCAGGGTACAGAAACTGGTACAATGCCCGAACAAATGTTTGGACACTAACTGCGACTATGTGGAAATATACATATATATATATAAATCACAGCCATATTCAATCCACTAGTGGATGAGGCCTCTCCCCGAAGGGAGGAGTTGGTCTACTGCTCCCACGCTGACCAGACGGGTTGGGAGAGGAGAGCCGAAGCTCTCACTGTGATCGCCACTGT
>JAGDQP010002099.1:0-23467 GCA_022664845.1 Lepisma saccharinum
TCGGTGATATATATATATATATATATATATATCACCGAAATTTTATAGCCCCCACCGTCAATCGAACCTGGGACCGCTCGCACTGAAGTCGAGCACGCTACCGACTAGGCTACGCAAGTGTTGACCCAGCATCGTGAGGACAGTTGGGAAGCTGCTGTGAACAAAAGACAGTGGCGATCACAGTGAGAGCTTCGGCTCGCCTCTCTCAACCCATCTGGTCAGCGCGGGAGCAGTAGACCAACTCCTCCCTTCGGTGAGGGGCCTCATCCACTAGTGGGTTAAATATGGCTATGATTTATTTTATATATATATATATATATACAGGGGTTGGAAAAAAATCTAAAAACACGTCATACAGGACACGTAAGTGTGGCCCGCCACTGTACACAACGTGTTGCGGTTGCCGATCCTGTTTTGTTTTCAATGTGTCATGTGAACCTTCCTCTTCCGTCAGCAGTACCCAGTTCACCTGTGAGTGTCGTGGTGCGGTAAAATGGGCGACTTGACAGACTTCCAAAGAGGCATGATCGTTGGTGCCCGTCTGGTTGGAGCTTCAGTGACAACAGTGGCGACCATTGTGGTGGTATCGACAGGCACTGTGTCCAATGTCACGAGGGCATACACAATGCTTGGGCAAACAACGTCTGCAAAGTACAACAGTGGTCGAAAGACAATCCTGCGATAGGGACAGGAGGGCATTAAAACTGATTGTAGCAGCTAAAAAGCAGACCACTACAATGAAAATTACGTCTGAACTCAATTCCGGCCTACAGAACCCGGTTTTATCAAACACAGTGCGACGGGAACTTCATAAAATGAAAATTCATGGCAGGGCCGCGATCTCCAAACCTCTGGTCACAGCAGTAAATGCGAAGCGGCTTATCCAGTGGTGCAAGGACCACAAGGAGTGGACGCTTGATCAATGGAAACACGTAATGTATTCCGATGAATCGACCTACACCTTGTTTCCAACAACCGGTCGTGTTTACGTATGGGGAACACCGTCGCAGGCCTATGATCCAGACTATCTGAGCCCAACTGTAAAGCATGGGGGTGGTTTTGTTACAGTATGGGCAGTGATATCGTGGTTTTCTGCAGGTCCCATCATAGCCCTGCATGGAATGATGAATGCTAAGGCGTATGAGGCCATTTTGGGGAACCAGGTTCTACCCATGGCCCACACATTGTTCCCGGATGGTGATGGCATCTACCAAGATGATTTGGCACCCTGTCACGCTGCAAAAACGGTGCAATCATGGTTTGAGGAGCATGACCAGGAGCTATCACACCTCCGCTGTGTCCCACAATCACCAGATCTGAACATCATTGAGCCATTGAGAAAGGCGTGTTCGGTCTCATTACCCTCCACCATCATCCCTTAAGGAACTGGAGCATGTTTTGGAGGAAGAATGGTACAACATTCCACACACCACGATTCAGGATCTGTATGCGTCCATTCCACGTCGGATCTAAGCTGTTTTGGACGCAAA
This sequence comes from Lepisma saccharinum, assembly GCA_022664845.1. Classification (NCBI taxonomy): domain Eukaryota; kingdom Metazoa; phylum Arthropoda; class Insecta; order Zygentoma; family Lepismatidae; genus Lepisma; species Lepisma saccharinum. The sequence goes on from JAGDQP010002099.1 coordinate 1,491, forward strand.
AGGAGGCCCCACACCATACTAGGTATGATTTTCACACTTTTTCAAACGTTTTAGATTTTTTGTCCAACCCCTGTATATATATATACCAGATGTGTAAATATGAAACCGGAATTTGTTCATAGACGGCGTCAGCTGTCACTGTGGTTACCGTAAAACTGCGTCCTTGGCGCCACTTGCTTGTTTTGACTGCTGATAACGATTTGCAACTCACAACCAGACAAGTTTCATGCCATAGTTTAGTGTTTAATAGCGTTGAACATGGTGCAATTTGTACCTACAAACTACGTTTTGCAGGAGTATTGATTTTTTGTTACAATTTGAAGAAAACTGCTGTAGAATCGCCTCGCATGCTTGTCGAAACTTACGGTGATCACGTTCTTGGTAAGTCCCAATGCTATGAGTGGTTTAAAAAATTTTAAAGTGGCGAGTTTGACGTGAGAAACGAAGAACGTGGAAGACCACCGATAAAGTTTGCAGGCAGCGAATTGTAAGATTTGTTGGATGAGGATGACGCTGAAATACAACAACTCGCGGATCAATTAAATGTGACACGAGAAGCAGTTTCCATACGTTTAAAAGAAATGGGTAAGATTCAGAAGGAGGGAAAATGGGTTCCACATGCATTGACTGAACGACAGCAGGAAAACCGAAAAACCACTTGCGAAATTCTGCTCGTCAGCTACAAAACGAAATAATTATTTCTCCATCGAACTGTGACTGGGGACGAAAAGTGGATCTATTTCGAGAATCATAAGCGTAAAAGATCATGGGAAACTCCAGGAGAACCGGCGACATCGACTGGAAGACCAAATCGCTATTGACGGAAGACAATGCTTCGTGTTTGGTGGGATCAGAAGGGAGTGATCTATTATGAACTGCTGAAACCTGGTGAAACCGTTAATACCCAAAGTTACCGACAACAAATGGTCGATTTGCATCAAGCTTTGCGTGAAAAACGACCAGAATTGCGTCAAACGACCAGATACTGAACGAGGGAAATTGATATTTTCGTACGAGTTAGGACAAATAGTGTTGCATTATTTCAATTGTATTCGCTGTATTTTTAGCTGGCATGTCTATTCTACTTTTGCAACATGAGTTTATTTAGACTGAGAAATCAGGTCAGACACATGTTTTCAGCGTGTAACTGTTTCATTAACTTATTCGCGTTATCATTTTATTAATATTGTGGTATATTGTGCAGTTAAGATTCCCTGCAAGGTATGAAAAGAATGAAGAGAACCCCCTCCCCGGAGATTCTAATCTCTCCCACGGAAGAATTGGTTAAATTTGTCTCTTATATGCTGCAAATTTTAACCACATCTGTTGGAAGAAAGTAAAGATTTTCCCGTTCTGTGCATGACTGCTCTCACATTGATATCAAGACAGTGGCGGCGATAAGGTCCACTTTGTTGTGGTGTCTCCAAGTCTCGAGTTTCTCGACCACGTGATCCAACCTCAAGTACTGCGCTGTTGAAGATAGAAGAAGAAATGCAAGAGACACCTAGTAATCAGTTAGTGAAACTTGTAAAGTAAGTAGATGTTTTTAATGGGAAGATATTCCTCTTTTAAGTCCTTTCTCTCTGGTTTTACTCTTATTACAAGTTACAAACATATGTTTCTTCATTTTATACAGCGTTAATGTATGGCTTAAACTCCAAGCTATGCATTGACTCAAATATTTTCGTTTTTTATATCTTTTGTGCGGATTTACATACCATCAAAGTCAGAATTCTCCTTGAAGTGGCCGGAAACTGGTGCCGTGGCCTTAATGGTATATTGCTTTTGCCTTCTATTACTGTTAAAAGTTGAGTTACTCGCAATCCTCACCCATGGAAGCATATAGTCCCACGTATATATACGTCTGTCACCTTTGTTACACTGCCTCTTGACTACGAAAGTTATTCTCATTTGCATTTCACTCCTACACGCCTTCATAACACCTTTCTGCTGTAAATTTTACTCTCTTTGGATTAGAAAAAGTAGATCTTACACATTTAAGGTCGTGTTATAATCGGGAAGGTGTTACATGCGAGAGAAAAAGCAATAATAAGGTAGAACTACTTGGCAGCGTGGATGAAGGGTGACTTACACGGTTTGCATCTCATATAGCAAAAAAAAGGATTGTTCTAACCTAACCTTGCCAATGGTCCGAAATACATTAATAAACATGAACAGGTATGTTGCTGTGATGGAATGCGTATTTGCCGCCATTAATATTCATTCGCTGTAGTCATATTTATGTGTTAATCTAATCGAAATAATAAAGACACATGGAAGTCTTGTAACACATTTGGATTGCTGGCCGTGGTGGTTATGGAAGTGTCTGTACTTATTACAGGTAAAATTTCTTTAAAATGAACGTCGTTAGAGCGAAGGTTTTCGAAATCCCCGCCGAGTTCTTGTTCTCCACATTAAGTTCATCACAACAAATTTTCGTTATAACGAAATAAAATCTCTGGATGCTGTACGATTCGTTATAAGAGGATTTTAATTCTATTGAAAAGATACTGAGTGGATAAAGCATACATGTGGTTAAGTAGGCGTTAAGTAGTAGGATAAAGCATACATGTGGACCATAAAGCAAAGTTTATACATAAAACCTGACTTTAACTAACCCGTCTCGAAGTCGGCAATGTGTCCGTGATTATTTCTAACACATTATGTGGAAATTATAACACGAAAAATCCCTCCACATGTTACATGTTGGAATGTGTTGATCAATTATACTTGTTTAACGAAATACAAATGACACATGGCATTTCGTAACACTTTTGTGATTGCTGGCTGTCGGTAGGTGTTTATTGAAGTGTGTGCAAGTTATTTACAAGAGAATGAGTGGGAAAACGCGTACGTATGGCACAATAGCTAACTGACGTAAAAAGTACTTTATTCCAGGAAGCGGCTAAGGTGCTTCTTATTGTTGCCGACTATTAAGCGAAGTTTTGCCACATGTACGCTTTATACATACGACGCCTGGCAACCTAAAATGAATTCCAAAAGCCAATTTTTTTTTAGTTATTTATATAAATATGGCCGCCATTTCAACATAGTGCCCTCCGGAGGAACAATAATGCCGTACGTCACCCTTCATCCACGCTGCCAAGTAGTTCTACCTTATTATTGCTTTTTCTCTCGCATGTAACACCTTCCCGATTATAACATGACATTAAATGTGTAAGATCTACTTTTTCTAATCCAAAGACAGTAAAATTTGCAGCAGAAAGGTGTTATGAAGGCGTGTAGGAGTGAAATGCAAATGAGAATAACTTTCGTAGTCAAGAGGCAGTGTAACAAAGGTGACAGACGTATATATACGTGGGACTATATGCTTCCATGGGTGAGGATTGCGAGTAACTCAACTTTTAACAGTAATAGAAGGCAAAAGCAATATACCATTAAGGCCACGGCACCAGTTTCCGGCCACTTCAGGAAAATTCTGACTTTGATGGTATGTAAATTCCCACAAAAGACATAAAAAACGAAAATATTTGAGTCAATGCATAGCTTGGAGTTTAAGCCATACATTAACGCTGTATAAAATGAAGAAACATATGTTTGTAACTTGTAATAAGAGTAAAACCAGAGAGAAAGGACTTAAAAGAGGAATATCTTCCCATTAAAAACATCTACTTACTTTACAAGTTTCACTAACTGATTACTAGGTGTCTCTTGCATTTCTTCTTCTATCTTCAACAGCGCAGTACTTGAGGTTGGGTCACGTGGTCGAGAAACTCGAGACTTGGATACACCACAACAAAGGGGGCTGGCGATGAATGGCAAGGGAAAACACGTTCTTTTAAACTAAACGAGTCTGAAAGTTCTTGGAAATATATGCACGGACGGGTCCCCCCAAAACAATACTATTCAGTTATTTTCCCGATCTTACACAATTGTATCTTCTTTCTCTTACGACTTCGTACAAATTGCAAATCTATGGTTTTCGTGAAATCGGGTCCTATTATTTTCATCGGATAATTATATTTTATTAGTTGTTTGGGGAGACTCTTCCGGTAACCCCCCCCCGCGCGGCGGGGTTCGCGGGCACCTTATCGCCGCCACTGTCTTGATATCAATGTGAGAGCAGTCATGCACAGAACGGGAAAATCTTTACTTTCTTCCAACAGATGTGGTTAAAATTTGCAGAATATAAGAGACAAATTTAACCAATTCTTCCGTGGGAGAGATTAGAATCTCCGGGGAGGGGGTTCTCTTCATTCTTTTCATACCTTTCAGGGAATCTTAACTGCACAATATACCACAATATTAATAAAATGATAACGCGAATAAGTTAATGAAACAGTTACACGCTGAAAACATGTGTCTGACCTGATTTCTCAGACTAAATAAACTCATGTTGTAAAAGTAAAATAGACATGTCAGCTGAAAATACAGCGAATACAATTGAAATAATGCAGCACTATTTGTCCTAACTCGTACGAAAATATCAATTTCCCTCGTTCATATCTTCCTGTGCTCATAGTGAGGGTAACAAAATGAGGTCATGGGATATAAGCACGAAACAAGTTTTTCGAGACCCTAACCCCTATAGATTCCGATTGTACTTCAGTTCAACCAGAGAGAAGGGAATTAAAGAAGGGGAGGGAAGAGACAGTTTTCTCTCTTTATTTTCCTTCTCTCTACCGAGACCTGAAAAGGTATTGAAGATAGCAAGAACGGATGCGAGGATCACGTGACCAAATCTCAAGTACCGCGCTGTTGAAGATTGAAGAAGCAGTGTAAGAGACATCTATCGGTTAGATGGTGAAGCTTGCTCAACCCAAGAAACATCTAGTAATCAGTTAGCGAAGTGAGTAGAGGACTGCATAGATGTCTTTAATGGGAAGATATTCCTCTCTTAAGTCCTTTCTCTCTGGTAAAACTGATCAGATAGCAAAACAATACCAGTTTCCAGACATTACCTACTAGTAACTGCCTGCTAAAAACCAGTATCCGACCACATTTGTCAGTCCCACTAAAATATATAACATAAATAAAGGAAAATAAAATATAATAAATTTATATATCACAGATAATATAAGTTTTTAACCATGACAAACCTAAGAATGTTTGATGATTAGTGTTCTGCCAAGGTAGAAAACTCGCTCGTAAATTCTGCAATAAGCAAACCAAAAATTCCCGAAAAATAGGCACCTTGTTATGTAGTTAAATATAAAGGTGCCTGAATTAGTTACACGAGGCAATACTAGGAAAATTTAAGACGGGTTCCACTTCACCTGAACCTTTACTTATTCTATATCGTAATCACTGTTACCCGCACAAGATTCACACACAAATCAGTTTCCTTCATCCGAACCAGAAGATAGAAAGTCGTACTATTACCATGCCATAGGAATACATCCTTAGCTCTTGAGGAACCACCCCATAGAAGTATGCCATAATTAATATGACGTTCAATGAGAGCACGAAATAACATTTTTAGATATTTCAATGATAAAGTATATTTTAATCGTCGCAGTAGATATAAATCCTTTGCTAACTTTTTATAACCTCATCAATATGATAATTCCATGACAAACTACCATCCAGATGTATACCTAATAGCGAAACAGACTTCCTAATATTCAAACTTAGGATATCATTATTCAAAGAGAACAAGATATTTTCTGTTTTTTTTTCTGAATTTAAAACCAATTCATTTTGCATAAACCAAATACCAGCATTTCTTAGTGCTATTTCCCGTTCAGTAACTAGATTACGTAAATTTCTATTTCCTACTAAAATTGTTGTATCATCTGCATATGAAATCGGTATCACACCCAAAGATTAAAAAAAAATCATTCATGTATACAACAAACATGAACGGTCCCAAGACAGAGCCGTGTGGGACACCTCTATTTACAGTCATTGATTGGGAAAAGTTCTCATGGACTTTAAATATTTGATTGCGATTTTCCAGATATAAAGAAAGTAGACTTAATTCCTTTCCCTCTATTCCATATAAGAACAGTTTTTTTATTAATATGGTATGAGAAAGAGTGTCAAAAGCTTTACTTAGATCAATTAATATAGCAGAGGTTATTTATCATGTTTCTAGGTTTGAGTATACCGTACTAACCACTCTCTCTACTGCATCAATTGTACTTGCACCCCTTCTAAAGCCATACTGACAGTCGTCCAATAATTTATTTCCCTGAAAACATGCACTCAATTACTCTAGTATTACATATTCAAACCCCTTCCATAGTATGGGAACGAGGGCAATCGGGCGAAAATTGCTGGGATCAGATTTACTTCCTTTCTTATATATTGGTACAACAATCGTATTTTTCAGTATAGTAGGAAAATAACCTTGAGTGATAGAACCATTTATTAAATTATATAAGGGTGAAATTAATAAGTCTATAGTATGTGTTAATATGTAAGATGACATACCAAACTAATCTCTGAATAACTACTTTTCATTTTCTTTACTGCTAGTATAATCGTTGCTCGGGAAATATTATCAAACTTAAATTTATGTTTCAATTGCTGGTCAATCTTTAAGAAATATTTATTCATAGCTGGATCATAGGATGATGCATTGTTCTGATTCATAATACCTCCCAAAAATAGACGGTTAAAATCATCCGCAGATGTGTCTACAGATTCTACGTGACGAGATGTCGAGGATTCTTTCCTGATTACCGACCACGCTGCCGAGACTTTATTATTTGACTTACTAATAATCGAGTGATTATAGTTAATTTTTGCTTGGAGAATTTCCTGTCTATAGATCCTCTTGGAATTATACTTTGTTAAATCATTACCATTTTTCATTTGAATATGCCAGTAAAATAATTGTTTTCTCAGATCGTATAAATGTTGAGTATACCATGCGCAACTTCTTTTTTTATTATCATATTGTCTCTTCTTACATACTAAGGAGCAAAATTTATGTATTCCTTCTTGTAATAAGCCAATGAACGTTTCCCAGGCGTGATCCACATCAGTGCACGATTGTATTATGGAGTCAAAGTCAATAGAATGGAAATAATTCCGTAACGCAGTGATATTTCTGATACGTAATTGTCGAAATTTTCCATATACGCTCTTATTTATTACTGAAATTATATCACCCAAAGTATTGTGAGCTACCCAAAGCCCACGATGGTCAGATATCTGTGGTTCTATTGTACCACATAATATTCTTTCGGAGTTTACATTAGCGATAACATTGTCTAACCATGCCTCCTTCCTAGTGGGTAAATCATTCAAATATATCCAGTTCATAGAATTCAAAACATTTTTTAATTTGTTTACATTTAATGTACTCTTTAAAACTTATATTTATATCTCCTAAGATAAAGAGCTTGTATCGCGAGTATTTCCTTAAAACATTAAAGAGTGAGTAATTTTTTTCTAGGAATATGTCAACATTTGAATCAGGGGTACTATAGAGCGAAATCAAAATAACTCCTAATTTTCAAATTTTTACACCAGTAATTTCAAAAAAATTTCATTCACATACATATGAGAAATCAAGTTCTTCATAATCTAAATCCAAATCTTTTCTTAAAAATATAGCAACATCTCCACAGTTGTAGTCATTTCTACAGTAATAACTAATTAATTTATAATTTTGCGGAATGTACATTTCAATTTCAAGCGAGTTTAGCCAGTGTTCATTTACACACAATAGATGACCAGGTATGTCTTGCAAGAGAATTTCCAACTCTCCTATATTAGACCTGATTGACTACACATTAAAATATAAAATAGTAATAAAGGAGGTTTCTCTACAATGCTCCTGAAAGGAGCAGTCTATGTCTTTTAAATGCTCAATAATGTGATTAAAATTAAAATTAGTCAAAGAGGTGAAGGAATGCCGGAGATAGAAATCTGCAGCGACTAAGCTGCAGGTAACCTTAGGAGTTTCCCTGACTTGTCCATGGTAGAGTCACTGGCTTTCGTCTATCTGAATTGTGGTGAAGATCATGCATTATTGAAAGAATCCTTTTGAATAGAAGGACCTTGCCCAGGGCATTCAAATGTAATCCCTGGCGTGTACGAAATCTTTTCCCATATTTTTTTTAATTACATCATAAAACGGTGCCAGACTGTATTGACATAGTCTTGGAAATACAAATATACATAAAAATAATGATAAAAGTACAATTAATTCAATGGAGAATTGAAACATGGATTAGGTCACAGAACATATAAACTTTTCAATCTTTTTAAGATTATAACCTTCACAATTTATTAATAACTCTTTGATCATTAACTTAAATTTTTTTTATTGGTATTCTTTATCCTATCAGGTAAAAGGTTATAAAATTTTACACCCTGGGATTTGTACGACATTTTTGTTTTTGTCAATCTGTTTTTTATTGTTATTAAATTGTTGTTATATCTCGTACTATAAGAATGTACTACAGCACCGGTCAGAAATTCATCTTTGTGAGAATTTATGTAGATTAAACAGTGGTAAATAAACATGCACGGAACCGTCATTATTTCCAATTTTTTGAACATGCCTCTACATGAATTTAAAAAGGGTAATCCTAAAATTGCTCTTATTGCCTTCTTTTGCCATAAAAATACTAAATTAGACTCCACAGAACAACCCCAAAATAATATTCCGTAATTCAACTGACTGTGAAATAAAGAATGATACGCCATCCATGTATACTTCTGTGACAAACAGGAACGTAATTTTCGAATTAGATAAATACTTTTGGACAATTTACTAATAAGATACTCAATATGAATTTTCCAATTTAAAGAGCAATCTACTATATACATGCCTAGATATTTTATGCTATTAGATTTATTTTTTGCAATTATGTCTCTCTTTAAGGAAAAATAAATATATTCGGTTTTATCAATATTAATCGACATGTCATTTTCATAGAACCATTTTATCATTATATTTAATTCATCGTGTTTAGAAGCTACCAATGTATCTAGATTAGCATTACCCATTAACAAGGTTGTGTCGTCTGTATACAATACTGGTGATACTGACATCACTTTAGGAAGATCATTTAAGAAAATAACAAATAATATAGGGCCGAATATGGAGCCCTGAGGAACACCTCTATTAAGAGTCTTGTACCCAGATAATCTACCATTAACCATTACCGCCTGTCTACGATTCAATAAATATGTACGTATAATATTTAAACTCAATCCTCTTATTCCATAAAGTTTTAATTTCTCTACTAGTAAAAGGTGAGGAACAGAATCAAAAGCTTTACTTAAATCCAGTAAAGTGACAGACGTTATCGTTTTCTCTTCGAAATTTTTTATTATTTCCCCTACAATCTTTTCGATTGCATCGATTGTACCATATCCAGGGTGAAAACCGTATTGACAAGGATGTATGATTTTGTTCAAATTCAAAAATTCATTCAACTGGTCCACAATGATCATTTCGAATATCTTTGAAACAATGGGGACTAAAGTAATTGGTCTATAATTAGCCAGCAATGATTTATCACCTTTTTTATATATGGGTATTACAGCAGAACGTTTAAGAATTTCAGGAAATATACCATGCAATCTCGATCTATTCATCAAAATAACCAAATACGGAACAATTATGTCCACTATATGTTTTATTAGATAAGTAGACATACCAAATGCATCTTCGAATAACTAGTCTTTAATCTCTTAGATGCCAGAATTATACAATTAGGTGTTATTTTTTGAAGTTCAAAATCACGTTGAACTGCAACATTTCCTTTTATATATTGATACATGCTTTTTGGATTACTTGCAGAAGTTTGGGTTTCTGCAGTTTTAATAAAAAATGTACTGAAAACATCAGGTGATATCGCAATATCATCATCATTTCTTTTCTTATGTTGTACCTCATTATTTATAATTGCCCAAGCTTTGGAATTTTTTTGTTTGGCCACTTTGATTAATTTATCATTATACAGAATTTTAGCTTTTTTGATTTCTTTTCTATAGATGTTTTTTTGGTTTCTAAGTTTCATAGTAGCATCTGTATTGCCGTTTTTCATTTGTATATACCAATATAATATCGCCTTCTTTATTTTATGCAACTGTGGAGTGAACCAACAACAAGCATTGCGTTGAGTTTTTTTCTTGTTGGATGTTCGTTCCAATGGGCAATAAGTTTGTATGCCAACCTGAATAATGTCCATAAATGTTTTCCATGCTATATCTACATCCTCTTGATCATTAAGTTTTTCTTCAAAATCCATGGACATTAAATAACTTCTAAGATTCATAACATTTCCAATAAGCAATCTGCGGAAATTTGTAAAATATTACCTAAGTCTATAATATATAAGTTTCGAAAATGTCTGCTCAGTTTTAAGATTTCGAAATTCACCCTTCTTATTACTTCATTTATGACAGACCATACTGGTAGATCATATCGCATCGGCAAAGTACATAGTATAGTGTTTAGGTAAGGCGTGAAGTTAAGTAAGTTTTCAGAGCTCTTAAAAAGCTTTTCGACTCATTACAATATACGTCATTTGAGCCTGTTATGATTATCATAATATCATCTATATCTATTGACTCCGTAGCATTAGTCATACTTCTAAATACCTCAATAGTTTTAGCGCCTGGTTTAATCATTCCAGTAACCTTGTGTGAACTTCTAGAGGATATCAGATGGCATAGACCGCTACCATGACTATCGGCGCTTAGTCGCAGATTTCTAGACTTGAATTTGGGTACAATATTGGAAGATTGTTTTCAGCGACTTCATATGTACGTTTTTGGATTTACACTTTTGTTGCTATACTGTGATTGTTCCCGTTTTGACTGTTCAGAACTCATATCCGTTTGATATTGACTCTCATTATTTTGTAGATTGTTTTTGCTTTCCTTACTTTGGATAAGTATTTCTAGTACTTTTAAACTACTCGTTATTTGGTTAATTTGATTTTGCATCTTTACTATTGGATAATTGTCTACTACTTTATATTTTGTATAGTCATTTTAACGTTATGTACTTTCTTATCAGTTTGAGCCATTTGACTAATTTGATCCACTTTGTCGTCATTGATATGAGAATTTCTACCTTTCGATACCTCAACACCAAAACAAAAATACAAATTATTTGTTTGTGTAAAATTAAATTATCATACTTAACTTGACAACAAATTATCTCTTTTGGTTCTACCTGAGTAGATTTGTCTACTTTATTTCAAAACCTTCGCTTTTTCTCTGTATTAACATCTTGACCACCGTTATTTTCCCTAATTTCACTTCCGGATGCCGAATTTTCTTGGGATAGCATTGTTACTTTTAAGTCCTCCAACATTCTAATAGATTTTTCAAAGCGAATTTATTGATATGTCACTTTCCCTTTCTTTCTCGTCAACACTAATATTTTCTATAAATGATTTGTTGAAGACAGAATGCCTCAAGTTCACTGTACCAACCTGGCTGTCATCAATTGAAGCCGGACTGTTCAAGTCTATACCATCGAAGTCGTCATACTATTTCAACATGTTAGTACCTTCGTTTGGGGTACTAAAATTCATCTTGTTCTTATCTAATACTACGCTAATGAAGTATTATGAAAGTGAAGTTTCACAGCAAATACAACAGAAGCTGTTATCGACAACAGGAATAATGACGCCTAAAGGGACCCCAAATGTTGTCAATACTCCCGCACTATGAAGGCATCTCTCCTCTAACACACTACAAAGTTTTCTCTCCTATGACGGGCAAGTCGTCTATAGGAATTCCTTACCTCTTCTATTGGGGAACTGTTAACATCCTCTCATCCGAAAGGCTTCTCACCTTAGAGGCAATGGATTTATTATTATTTTCGCAAGTGAAGGCTTCTTTCCTGTAACAGAGAAACCTCCAAGCCTTCTCCCCTGTGTCGAGTAAACCGCCAAAGAGTTAATATTTCCACATCGAAAAGGCTTCTCAAATTGGAGTCATTGGGATTATTATTATTTTCGCACTCCGATGGCTTCTCTCTTATAACAGAGAAATAACACAATAACACAACAAAGATGCTGAAACTTCTTAAATATACGTAGTTTTAAATGCAAAAGTGCGCTTTAAACTTGTTTGTTCCATCGTCACATGTTTCATTATATGAACCTTGGTACAATCTTTGTTCGAGTCGACAAGCATTCGTAACAGCGTTTGATCATTATAATAACGATATATTTTCTTTGCTAATTACGTGTTCTAATCTAAACTAAATTACAAAAGTATCAATGTTCAACTGACATTCTCTTTTCTTAAATTATGTGCCAAAATATTGAATAAACGATGTATTAATGGCTAATCTACTAAAAAAGCATTCTATTTTGGTTAAAGATTATAAAAAATAAACTTAAGCACACAAATAATTTAATACAGTGAAATTAGTTTTCCTCTTGTTACTTACGTTTTATAGAATTCGACAGTTTTATATAATCCTGTTTAGTTGTATCCATATTCAAATAATCGTTGCTGGATGATTGACAATTTTGCTAATAACAATGACCTACAATGAAATGAAATTCCTATCGCTGTGTAAAGCATTAATATTATCGAAGCTATACAATAAAGTAACTCGATACTGATTCATTTGGAGTTGAATCTGAGATCACCTTGTGCTCGTATTCTCTGATCATGTAACAACCAACGTAAAACACCACAAACTTCATACTAATTGTAATTCTCTGAAAACGTTATAATTGTGTTACAATATTGACGTTTTCTAGGGTTATTCGCTGTAGTATTTTCATGGCAAATTCTCTAAAATTCATTCATTGTTTGCAATCAGTTCAAGTAAGATTTTACTAAAAAGTTACGACGAATATCACCTAGGTGAATTACGCAGATGGAGTAATATTAAAAAAAAATATACTTTTATCTTCCAACTCTCTTCTTTGCTTGTTTAGTTAGAACAGTATTTGTTCGCTTCCACGTTCATTCAAAACAGAAGGTTGCACGTAGATATTGTCGTATTTAACTCATTGCAGTTTTATAGACTATATGTGTTATTGTTTGCCATTGATCGCATAATAGCAAACATTAAACTCGTATGAGCAATTTACTAGTAAAGTGATATGATGAACTTCCAATGTGTAAAATGACTATGCATCCAGAAAGGAAACTCAATCGTGAAGAAGGAGATTAAAATTGAAGATATCAAACATTGTTAAGTGTGAAATACACTATAATAACATTTTTGCGTTATTCGTTATTCCGTTCCAGAAAATTCGTATGGATCCATGCAATACTCTTAGTTTGAGACAAATGAGATAAACACACTTCTAGTAACAATAGTTTATAGTGAAAAGAGTGTTATAGTTTAAAGAAATTCTATTAGACAATTAACACATACATATACTCAATCTGTATCTCACTTTCTTTAAAACAGATCGTCCTATACCAATGCAGTGAACGATATCACGTAACAAAGATGGAGAAACATCCGAAATATACGTACTCTTAAATAGAAGAGTGCGCTTTAAACTTGTTTGTTCCATTGTCGCTTGTTTCGTTATATTAACCTTGGTACAATCTTTGTTCGAGTCGACAAGCATTCGTAACAGCGTCTGATTATTTATTTATTTATGTATTTAATTTTCATAGTACATCATAGGGAAGCAGCCGCTGCATAAAGATGCCGTTATTACAAGTCTAATACAATGATTCATAACAATTCATTTCTTATCATCATGCCATATGTAATGTCTTTATTATTCATAATTCAAAGAGAAGTTAAAACAGGATTTATAAAGTTACTAACATCCAGTCCAGGAAATTTGCTTACGATTAAAATAGAATATACAATACAAATGTAGTACATCACAAAAGATGGTTATATTTATTGTCATCTTAACATATATAATAAAGATTAAAAAGTAAAATAGGAAAATAACATGTTTGTAATAAAAATCAATGAAACTAACAAAAGTTTTAAAATTGAATAATCAACTTACAAACCAATAAATTTCAGCTTCGACCTAAAATGAAATTTTCAATTTCCTGAAGAATGTATTCTTCACAGTGTGTTAGTAAATTCTTCACTTCATGTTTAAATTTTAAAAAAATTAAGGTCTTTTAACTCATTACGTAAGATATTATAAAATCTTATGCCTTGAATAACGTATGACTTTTTTAATTTCTCAAGTCTCACTCTAGGTTTTATGAGCATATGCTTATACCTAGTATTATGGGAATGAACATTTGAGCCTACATCAAATTCATTCAGATGTGTTTTAATATATAATATTAACTGAAAAATAAAGTTGCTTGAAACAGTTAAAATTCTAAAACGCATAAAATATCCTTTACATAATTCACGTCTAGTTAAATTGAAAATTATACGAATTACCTTCTTCTGTCATAAAAACACCTCCCTAGCATTAGGAGCGCTTCCCCAAAATAATATACCATAATTTATGTTAGATTTAATCAGCGCATGGTATGTCATTATTAGGTATTTCATGAAAAAAGAATATTTTAATCTTCTTAGGAAATATAGTTTTTTTTGGTAATTTCTTAATAACCCTATCAATATGTGTGTTCCATGACAACCTATTATCCAGATGAATCCCCAACAACTTAACAGAATTTTTAGTATGACATATCAAAGAGTTGAGGTTTAAGGCAAAAATAATATTTTCTGTTTTATCAAAATTCAAATTAAGATCATTTTGTTTGAACCATAAACAAGCCTGATTAAATTCTTTTGGCATCTCAGTATTTAAAATAGCTAAATATTTATTACCCAGTAACATTGTGGTATCATCTGCGTATAATATAGGTCTTGAGCACAGTGATTGAGGAAAATCATTCATATATATTGTAAATAAAAATGGTCCCGAAACAGAACCCTGTGGAACACCTCTATTTATAATCATGGTTCCCGAAATATTGCTGTTAATCTTTACAACCTGATTACGATCAGTAAGGTATAAGCGAAATAAATTTTGTTCTTTCCCTTCTATTCCGTAAAGAGATAACTTTTTAATTATTAAAGTACGTGAAAGAGTATCGAAAGCTTTACTTAAGTCGACTAAAGTAACAGAAGTTATCATTTGTTGATCCATATTTGAGTAGATTTCGCTAACTACCCTTTCTACCGCGTCTATCGTTCCATACCCTGCTCTGAACCCATACTGACAGTCATTAAGAAATTTATTCATTTTAAAGTAGGAGTACAATTGCTCCAGTAATACATGTTCAAATACCTTAGAAATTACAGGAGTAAGGGCAATTGGGCGATAATTATTGGGATCCTTTTTATTATCTTTCTTATATATTGGGACAATAATTGTGTTTTTAATATACTAGGAAAATTACCTTGAATAATAGTTATTTATAAGATCACATAGGGGAGAGATAATTAGGTCTATTATATGCTTAAGAACGTAAGCAGACATACCAAAACTATCTTCAGAACGACTACATTTAATTTCCTTTACAGCAAGGATAATAGTAGCTGGAGAGATTTTGTCAAATTTTGAATTTGTCATCACTTCGCTCAAGTTCATGAAAAAATTACTTTCTGATGGATCATAGAGAGATGTATTATTTTGTTTGGGAATACTGCCTGCAAGATGGCGTTTAAAATCATCAGGAGGGATCTCACTAGGCTCATTATAACGTAAAACGATGACTCTTTTTTTATTTGTAACCATGCTGCCAGTCCTTTACTTTTAGACTTCATAATAACTAAGTTGTTATAATTAATCTTTGCCTTTGTAATTTCATTTCTATAAATTATTTTCAGATTATTAAACTTGGACAAACTATGCATATTGCCATTTATCATAAGTTAATAACAATAGTATAGTTGTTTTTTATTGCATGTAAATGAGAAGTATACCAAGGATGGTTCTTTAGAGTATGGGTATGAGTTCTCTTCTTACAACAATTTAATAAATCTTGCCCAGGCTGAATCCATATTATTACATAAATATAATAATGAATCAAAGTCGATAGATGATATAAAATTCCGCAAGGCCATAATATTTCTAATATAAAGTTGCCAATATTTTATATTTATGTCATTAAATATTAGGGAATGTATACTAGTCGAAGTTTCATATGTCAGCTAAACCCCTAGGTTCGATCGTACCATACGAAACTCGGCCAATATCCAAAGCAGTGATCACATTATCTAATCATGCATCTTGCCTAGCAGGCAAATCATTATTGTAAGCCAAATTCAAGGAACTCAATACCCTTTTAAATTTTTTGAGTACACCCGAATCTTTCAAAACATTAACATTCAAGTCACCTATAATAATGAACTTGTATTGTGAGGAATTTACAAAGACATTACAGAGTATTTCAAGTTTTTCCAGAAATATATCAAAATTCGAGTCGGGTGTACGATATAATGAAATAAGTATAATTTTCAATTTTATACCAATAATTTCAAACGTTTTTTATTCACAAACATTAGACAAGTCTAGTACTTCGAATTCTAAACTTAAATCCTTCCTTAAAAACATGGCGACACCACCACCATTGAGTTCCTCTCTACAATAATAATTAACTAAAGTATAATTTTGAGGTATGTACATACCAATTTCATTAGTATTCAACCAATGCTCATTGATACATAAAAAATGACTAGGCATATCCTGTAAGTTAATTTCCAATTCCCCAAGTTTATTTCTTAAAGATTGTGTATTAAAATGCAAAATAGAAATAAGTGAGTTTACGGCACATTGACCATTAGAGTTACAACTCGTTCCTTTCAAATGTTCAACACGGTCCAAACTGGGAGATGGGTGTAAGAGAATACCTGATGAGCTAAACCGCAAAGATTTTACTGCGGATGACGTTACAAGTTTCCCTGGTTCTTCCAAGGTAAAGCAATTTTTCCTTTGCCCATAAGGTTTTGAGTAAAATTATGTAAAGTCATCAGAATACGTTCACAAACAACGCCCTTTCCCAGAGCATAAGATGTGAACCCTGACGCGTATAAAATCGTCGTCCGATGTTTGCCATGTCAACAATAATCAAATTATGGAAGAATTTCTTTAATTTTAAAATTTCACGATTTACCTTTCTTATTTCCATATTTATAGCCGACCATACAGGTAAATCATAACGTATTGGCAAAGTACATACTACCGTGTTAGAGGAAGGGCAAGATGCTAAATAGCTTTTAAGTGTTCTAAGAAATACCCTCGATTCATTGCAATAGGTATCATTCGATCCCGCTATTATAATTGTCACATTGCTTAATTCTGAAGACCTATCAAGATTGATAATATCTCTCAGTACCTCATTCGATGTAGCTCCGGGTTTGATAGATCCAAAGAACCTTATGCGAACTCTTTACAGTTAACAAGTTACATAGTCCCTTTCCATGACTGTCAGTGAACAATCTTAAACTTTTGGGCTTATCATTTACAGAAGACACACTTTTTAACACTAAATGACAATCTTTATTAAGTGGTAAGAAATCGTCTGTATGATCATATGTTGGAGGGGAAATCAAACTACCCAGCTTTAGTATATTCTTAAATTTCAAGTCATTTTCCAGATCAGAAATCTTATTGTTCAACTCATCAGTTATATTATTATAAAATTTTATTTGTTTTTTACTTTCTTCAAGTGATTTCATAAACACTGTTTTGACCGTATCAAACCTTTTTTGAAGAAGTTGGATATCGTTAGTTAAATCTGAATTACCTTTTTCCAGATCATCACATTTAGTCTTAAGGTAATTAGTCAAGTAGATCGAAAAGCTTTCACTATCGTCAAAACTAACCTGTAGACCCATGCTAACCATAGTCACGGCACAAGGGTTTGGAGGGGCATTCATAGTATTTGTGGATTCGTCAACCACAGGAAATATATCCACAGTAGAAGTGGCTACATCATACATAAAGAGTATATTTTCGGTAGATGTTGATGCGTCAAAGAGGATTTTATTACCACCAAGGGCAGAGGAAGAGCCACAATAGACAGGGGTAGTTTCAGTATAAACATCTTTTGAACAACAGATAACTTGCTTATCAACTGCATCTACCATCGAAACCGCCCTTAGGTTCTCCAACATTTTAATTGAGTTGTCAAGCGAGATTGATATAATACCTTCCGGTTCCTCATCGTCATCACTTAAACAAGGAGCCTTCTGAAAAGATGATTTATTGAGGACAGAATTACTCAAATTCAAAGCACCATTACAATTGCTATAAGTTGAAGCCGGACTATCAAAATTCACATTATCGAAATCGTTACTATATTTCAACGCATCTTGACAAGAGGTTCCGGAATTCATTTTGATGTAATATCATTAATATACTATTGCATTTAAAAGGTTTCTTACCACAGTACTCACAAAAGAAGTTAATACAGCAGTGAGTACGAACGTTCACATCCAAAAGGTTTCTTCTCATACAATTTACAGAGACCAAGACTCACCGCAAATATCGCATACAAAGGGATTAATACCGTACTATTTTCAATGATATTAACAACTACGACGATATCGACAAGCACATACACAAGATTTCTACCCATACTGCTTGCACAAATAGTTATCATAACCACGAAGCAAACACTTCCATAACAGAAATACACAGGCTACCGGTTTTAATTATCCAAGCTATGAACTGAAAAAACTTCAATGAAATGTTAGCATCGATTAGTGTATTCTTAGCACCCACATGCACTTTCCTCAATATGCAAAAGGAGAAAAGAAAAGCAACTAAAGTTCCTCGCTAAATTTCCCACAGATTTGTAGATGAATTGGGGTGATTTTTTGGTCACTAAGTAGACTTCGTCGAATCAATATTAAACACAAGTAAATTTATGTTAATTAAATTTAAGAAAAAAAATTCGAATACCTTGGATTTCCTATCAGAGATCCTACAAATTACTCCAGCACTCGGCAAATTTTCATGCTTGTAGTGTTGACTGATCGAAAATAATTATTGGTCAATGTTAGCTACAGCTAAAAATATGGCTGCTAATTGATAAGAGGATAACAAATTGTTCAATGTTATTCTACGGTCAGGTGCCTGAAAATCAACTGGAACAAATTAATAATCTGCTAATATTTAAATAAATAAATTACCAAATGTGTTCCCGGGTAGAGTTGAACACAAACACAGTCACCAAAATGTTAGTAGCAAACAGGCAAAAGAATCACCAAAGATGACCACAAATGTGGTGCGCCTTAATATTAGATAATAAACACAACTTTGAATGAGAAATTTCTCATACCGAGTCGATTTTCGATTACAACAACCATCGTTCGATCCACAACTTCCGGGTAATAATTCGACAGTCTTATATAATCCTGTTTAGTTGCATCCATATTCAAAGAACCGTTGCTGGATGATTGACAAGTTTGCTAATAACTACGGACTACAATGAAATGAAATTCATATTGCTGTTTAAAGCTTCAATATTACCTAAGCTATACAATAAAGTAACGTGAAACTGATTCATTTGGAGATGAATCGGAGATCACCTCGCGCTCGTATTGTCTGATCATGTAACAACCAACGTTGAACACCACAAACTTCATAATAAATGTAATTCTGAAAATGTTATGAAAGTCTTGCAATATTGACGTTTTCTACGGTTATTCGCTGTGGTATTTTCATGGCAAATTGTTTAAAATATATTCATTGTTTGCAATCTAGCAGTTCAAGTAAGATCTTGTTAAAAAGTTACGACGACTATCACCTAGGTGAATTAAGCAGATGGAGTAATATTCGAAATAAAACTATACTTTTAATATTTAACTCTCTTCTTTGTTTGTTTAGTTGGAACAGTATTGTTCGGTCCGACGTTCATTCAAAACAGAAGGTTGAACGTAGATAATGTCGTATTTAATTCATTGCAGTTTTATAGACTATATGTGTTATTGTTTACCATTGATCACATAATAGCAAACATTAAACTCGTATGAGCAATTTAGTAGTAAAGCCATATCATGATGAACTTCGAATGTGCAAAATGACTATGTATCAGGAAAGGAAACTCAATCGTGAAGAAGGGGATTAAAACTGAAGATATAAAACATTCTGAAGTTTCAAATCCGCTATAATAACATTACTTTGGCGTTATTCGTAGTTCCGTTCCACACAAATCGTATGGATCCATACAATACTATAAGTTTTAGACAAATTCAAAAATGCATTGCTGAACGATAAACACATTTTTAGAAAAAATAATTTTTAATGAAAAGGGTGTTATAGTTTAAAGAAATTATATTGGACAATTGACACATACCTCTGTATCTCACTTTCTTTAAAACCGATCGTCCTATACGAATGCAGTGAACGATATCACATAACAAAGATGCTGAAACTTTCGAAATATACGTCCTTTTAAATAAAAGAGTGCGCTTTAAACTTGTTTGTTCCATTGTCACTTGTTTCGTTATATTTACCTTGGTACAATCTTTGTTCGAGTCGACAAGCATTCGTAACAGCGTTTTATCATTATAATCACTTCATATCTTTTCTTTGCTAATTACGTGTGTTGATCTAAATTCGATTACAAAAGTATCAATATTCAACTAATATTATATTTTTTAAATTGTGTGCCAACATATTGAATAAACGATGTATTAAGGACTAATCTACTACAAAAGCATTCTATTTTGGTAAAAGATACAAAATTATAAAAAATAAACTTAAATACACAAATAATTTACTACAGTGACATTAGTTTTCCTCTTGTTACTTACGTTTTACAGAATTCGTCAGTTTATATAATCCTGTGTAGTTGTATCCATATTCAAGGAATCGTTGCTGCGTGATTGACAGATTTGCTAATAACAATGGCCTACAATGAAATTAAATTCATATTGTTGTTTAAGCCTATATTATTACCTAAGCTATACAATATAGTAACGCTAAATTGATTCATTTGGAGATGAATCCGAGAACGTCTCGCGTTCGTATTATATGATCATGTAACAATCAACGTTAGAAACCAAAAAATTAATAATAATTCTAATTCTCTGAAAATGTTATAATAGTGTTACAATATTGACGTTTTCTACGGTTATTCGCTATAGTAGTTTCATGGCAAGTTGTCTAAAATTCATTCAATGTTTGCAATCTAAAAGTTCACGTAAGATTTTGTTAAAAAGTTACGACGACTATCACCTAGGTGAATTACGCAGATGGAGTAATATTCGAAATAAAACTATACTTTTATCATCCAACTCTCCTCTATCCTTGTTTAGTTGGAACAGTATTTGTTCGGCTCGACGTCCATTCAAAACAGAAGATTGCACTAGATATTGTAGTAATTAATTCATTGTAGTTTTATAGAGTATGTGTTATTCTTTACCATTGGAAGTTCATCATGATATGACTTTTCTAGTAAATTGCTCATACGAATTTAATATTTACTATTATTCATTCGATCAATGGTAATGTGTAAAAAAACTATGTATCAAGAAAGGACACTCAATCGTGAAGAAGTAGATTAAAATTGAAGATATCAAACAAAGTAAAGTTTTAAATGCACTATAATAAAATTAAATTGGTGTTATTCGTACTTCCGTAACAGGCAAATCGTATTGATCCATACAATAGGATCCCCTTAGTTTCAGACACATTCAAAAATTTATTGCTGAACGATAAACACATTTCTAGAAACAATAGTTTATAATGAAAAGGGTGTTATATTTTAAAGAAATTATATTAGACAATTGACACATACCTATACTCAATCTGTATCTCACTTTCGTTAAAACCGATCGTCCTATACGAATGCAGTGATAAATATCACGTAACAAACACGATGAAACTTCCGAAATATACGTACTCTTAAATAAAAAAGTGCGCCTTAAAATTATTAGTTCCATTGTCACTTGTTTCGATATATTAACCTTGGAACAATCCTTGTACGAGTGGACAAGCATTCGTAACAGCGTTTGATCTTTATAATCACTTGATATCTTTACTTTGCTAACTACGTGTTCCAATCTAAATTTGTTTACAAAAGTATCAATATTCAACTAATATATTTTTTAAATTGTGTGCCAATATATTGAATAAACGATGTATTAAGGACTAATCTACTACAAAAGCATT